>JACXGK010000907.1:40978-67353 GCA_016801125.1 Novumbra hubbsi
TCCTCATCTGTCTGTGTCCCTGTCTCGGACTGTCTCTGTCCTCATCTGTCTGTGTCCCTGTCTCGGACTGTCTCTGTCCTCATCTGTCTGTGTCCCTGTCTCGGACTGTCTCTGTCCTCATCTGTCTGTGTCCCTGTCTCGGACTGTCTCTGTCCTCATCTGTCTGTGTCCCTATTCATCTCTGTCCTTGACTGTCTCGGTCCTCCTCTGTCTGTGTCCCTGTTTGTCTCTGTCACCGCCTGTCTCTGTCCCTGTCTGTCTCTGTCCTCATCTGTCTCTCTCCCCGACTGTCTCTGGATGTTCCTGTCTCTATCTCTCTCTGCATCTGCCGCTCTCTGTCCTCGTCTGTCCCTGTCTCTCTCAAAGTCCCTGTCGGTATCTCTGTCTGTGCCTCTCTGTCTTTGTCTGTGCCTCTCTGTCCCTGTCTGACTCTGTCTGTGGGTCTGTCTGTCCTCTCTTCCTTCTCCCTCTCTGTATCTTCCTCCTCTTGCTGCATGCGTGTGTTTCAATGCATATTTCATTATCTTTCAGTTATCATAAGCCGCCCAGCTGGAAGGCACCCTGGCATAAGAGGATCCCACAGAGCAGCAGTTTAAAACGTCACAGTCTTTAATGCAGCATGGTTGCCACTTACCACTGATGGGATCTTACTATTGTGAAGAAATGTAGGAAATAAGATGGATTATTATATGTGGTCAAAGACGCTTATTAGAGCATGAAATGGAGTGATTATTGTAAGAGCACAGAGCACACAGATGTGTTTGTAACGTATAGGTCTAAATAACTTTATTTTACCTCTAACACTTGTGCTAACTTTCTATCCCAGAGGAGCGAAGTCCTCCGCTGACTGACAGTGTTAACGAGAGGCGATGACAGCACGTGATTAAGCCGGTCATTGCACATCACGTTTGATTTCTATGTGTTCTGGTCAGGTTCCCCCATCAGGCCCGTGCAGGTCCAGACGGGTGACCTCCCCAGTTCCTAGGATGCCTCTGAGCCACATGTCTACAGCAAGGTCACTGACTCCTCTAGATGGAGGGGTCACAATGTTAGGCCCGAAGACTCTAATGAGCCCTTAGTCTCTGCCTCCGTCTCCATCACTCTGGAGGTAACGCTAGTGTGTCAGTGTGTGTCTGTGTGTGTCTGTGTGCGTCAGTGTGTGTCAGTGTGTGTCTGTGTGTGTCTGTGTGTGTCAGTGTGTGTCTGTTAATGGGCGCTGCAGCAGCACCTGGCGCGTGTTGACAGCTCTCTGACAGTACCGTGGTGTCGGGGCCGATCTCAATCTAAAAATGTGGCTTACCCAGGCCTTCTTATAAAGTCTACCAACACGCCAACACACGCAGTGTGACACACTACTGTCAGACTTCCAAGAATTCACATGTTCACAGGCTTGTTAAGTGGTTTCAATGAAGCTGAAGACAGACAACCGAAAAGTCAATATTATCAAATCCATCTGATGGTATTACTGTAGAAAGAAAATGTTTTTAGTGATGATGAACAATATCTAAAATGCCTATTCAGATGCCCTAGTGTTCGATGCGGTACAGAGCAGCGACATTCTTCTAATTTAAAGAACACGTCTCCCTGGCTAATTTCCTGTTTACTCTTTAGTTAGGCTCTGCATACAAACTGTGTTTACCAGGAAAGCTATACACTTTCTCCGCCAGACTGCCACAGATCCGATCAGGACCAGCAAATTAAAGTCCCAACCTGGTCATTATGGGAATAGCTGAGTTGGGCTGGCCAGCCATGGCTGTGTGAGATGGGCATGGTAGCACTTCCACAACAAGCCCCCAAACAGCCACACCCTCTAGCCACTGGCCGTCAGGGAAGAACCGGGGCGAAAACATCCAGCACCAGGGACACTCCCCGCTCGGAAAACAAACCATGGAATATGTTGCAATGAGACAAAACATCCAGTCCAGTCCAACATTTATTGCTCCAAACTGGGATGCAGTCCATGAGAATTCTACGTATAAGACAATAAACACTTGGTACCAGAAATGCAACATAACTGTACATGGAGGTATAATTATGTGGTAGGTGTGTCGTATTTCTACTGGGATGTAATGGAGTGAAGGTCTGGGACAGCATGGCTGTAATTCCTCCTTAAATGACTTGGCATGTAGTGGGTGTCCCACAGACGCTGCCCGCAGCTCCAAGTAAATGGATCACTAAATCAGCACATGGCCAAACAGGTGTCCCTCCCCCAAACACCTGTCAGGCCCGGGCTCCCTGGCCCGGCCAATCACACGCAGTCCCACACCGACATGGCCATAGAAGGGGCCGCTTGAAACCCTGAAGGCCATCACAAAGCACCGCAGCCAAGCTCAGTCAATGCACGGCGAAACTGGTGTAGTAACACGCACGCGCACACACACACACACACACACTAGCTTTTCTGTGTTTAGGTCAGAGGACGAAGAAGCCTGTTCTGTTCACATGTCAGATAGTGAATATGTTGTGACGTAGAGAGACACTACATTCGACAACAGCGTTTGTAAAGGAGGGTAGGTGGGGATCCTGTCTGTATGCAGGGGCTGCAGATGCTCTACGGTGATGAGTGAACTTGTGGAACTGTTCACAAGGCCTGTGGTGGCTCATAAAGAGCAGTGGGAACCAGGCCAGCTGCTATGTTCTCACAGCCCTCCAGACAAGGACTGATAGATACTTGGCTCAATATACAAAACAATGCTAGTCCGAATGTCCGTCGTCAAACCAGCGGGGCTTCGTAATAAGTCAGAGTTAAGTTCGAAAGACAGCCTTCATTCTACTTTTCAAAAAGCATGCCTTTGGTGAAGGAGGCCTTCACAGTACTCTACACCCTAGCCCAAACATCCTGACGAGAACCTCTACTGTATCACTTATCTCTAGCAGAGCGTCTATAGCTCATTGAACTGAAACTCACAAAGCTATTATTTTTATGCTACTCCATCATAGAGCGATCTAAAAAAAAAAAGTAATTCACAGCATAATAAATATATAATCTTTTAGATGTTTACGTAACATAACATACACATGAATGAAATGCTCAAATTTGTTCTTTTTTTAATTGGCTGAGTTTAACCCCCGGCCACAGAGTTTATATCATAGCCCCATTAACAGTGAAAAGTGAAGCAAACATCATTTCAGGAGTTAAAAATAAAGTGGAGCCAAAGCTGTTGCGTAAGCCACCTACATTACCTGTTCCTTGTCAAGCACTTTCACTGAAATAGGCCCAAGCAATTTACAATCTGCCTTGGATAGAAAACCATTACACTCCCCCCACTTGTGTCAAGAGCTTTTTACATTTCACTTATTCATGCACTGTACGTGAATAAAAGGGAGGCAGGAAGTAGACAGTAAATCATGGTATAACAGCCAAACTCCTCAAATGTAGGGAGAAGGCCAGCAGAGAATGAATAGGCGCCATCTCCCAGTTTGCTACTGCAGCTAGCTATACAGAACAATGTCGTGGTACAGCATTAGGAGCTATTATTATCTAGTGGTGTCTATGGCAAGTATACAGGACAGTACATTCTTCATAGTATATCTAGTTCTGTAGTGTTCGTACAGTTCTGTAGTGTTCTACTTGTTCTGTAGTGTTCTTCACCTCATTTCAACAGAGTCTCTACCTTGCTCTCCCTGCAGCGACGCAAATAGCTGTGGTGCCCGCTGCCACGCTAAGCAAGGTAGCGTGCTAATCCTCATGACGTTACCATTGTGTCCAGCCTGTTCCATCTAATGTGCTTATCAAAGGGCCCCTTTGAGTGTGAACGCAGTTGAAAATCAGGAGGCGGCAGATAGTAATGCTTTTATCTGCTCACAAATATTGCTGTTCTTATATAAGGTCTTAAGAGAGGAGCCTTTCAGGGCAAGCCTGTTCCCTTATTCCTTTGGTGCCGTTGATTTCACTTCAGGGTAAAAAGCGTCTGTTGGCCGTTCTCGTGGGCACTCTAGCTAGTGGCTGTATGTACCGTACGCCATTACCAAGGGGCCCTAACAGCTTCTACTCTCTATTCAACGGTAGTGGTCATATTACTGCAATGGGACTGGGGGGGGTTGAGGGCTAGATAAGGAAATTGGTTTTGTAACCCAGACATATCTGGTTTAATCTCATGACCATTCCACAGTGATCTAGCTGATAGCAGGATATGACCTCACGCATCCCCTTCCTCGGCCCATTGTCGGACTCGTCGGGTCACAGGAAAGAGCAGCAGAACCTCCTGCTTAGTTGGATGTGACCAACCGCGTTCCGTTTTTGCTATTAGGACCCGACCGCAGCTGTTTGGAAAACAATACACAGTCCGATCCGAATCGCCCCCCCAAAACAGGACAATGGCGAGACTACAGTGAGCTCTGAGCTCACACACCCAACAGACTCACATGTGAAGAGGCATAGAGGAAGCCAGACAGCTGGGGTCCGCATGTATCCAAAGGAGCCAGATATGGAAAAGAAAGCCTCCGTCTCAGGTCAGCTCAATATGCAGTGGAGTAGATAATTACCGTGTTTGACCGGCTAGATTGTCACTTTGATAAATATAGCTGCTATATTATTGAGTAAAAATCCATTGCACTGCACCAAGCAATACTTTTCACACAGAGAGGCAGCTGCTCAGAAACTCAGCTGAGTGACGGACGTGACATAGCTATTAGATGCCACAGTCAAACAGAACACACTTTCAATCAGTGGCTTGGATATTTTCAGACAATTTTGCCGACTGGGAATTGTAGTACAAATTGAGGATAAAGGCATCTCAATGTCATCATTATCTACACATATAAAAGAATGGGAACAAATGAGACACGCATTACATCCATTTGGAGCAGAAACAACATTTTAGTTGACATTTAAGATACATGTACTTAGTTCAGTAAATAACCAAACAAAGCTGCTACCACAAGAAGTTAACTTGACATCTTTCCCTCCCGATTTTGTCTCCCCCTCCCTACATCTCCCCCCTCTCTCGAAGTGGATCATTAGCTGTCAGAGCCCTTGAAACTGTACCCCGCCCTCGACTCCCATTCCTGCTGGCCTCTAAAATATTCATGAGGACAATTAGGAGTTCCGATAAGGTGGGTGTGGAGGGATGTATCCGTGGTGGAGGGATGTAGCAGTCGTGGGGGGGTGTAGCCGTGGTGGAGGGGTGTAGCCGTGGTGGAGGGATGTAGCCGTGGTGGAGGGCGCTAGCACTCATGGAGGGATGTAGCCGTGGTGGAGGGATGTAGCAGTCGTGGAGGGATGTAGCCGTGGTGGAGGGATGTAGTCGTGGTGGAGGGATGTAGCAGTGGTGGAGGGATGTAGCAGTGGTGGAGGGATGTAGCCGTGGTGGAGGGATGTAGCAGTCGTGGAGGGATGTAGCCGTGGTGGAGAAATGTAGCAGTCATGGAGGGATGTAGCAGTCATGGAGGGATGTAGCAGTCCGGGACGGATGTAGCAGTCATGGAGGGATGTAGCAGTCGGGGAGGGATGTAGCCGTGGTGGAGGGATGTAGTCGTGGTGGAGGGATGTAGCCGTGGTGGAGGGATGTAGCCGTGGTGGAGGGATGTAGCCGTGGTGGAGGGATGTAGCCGTGGTGGAGGGATGTAGCCGTGGTGGAGGGATGTAGTCGTGGTGGAGGGATGTAGCCGTGGTGGAGGGATGTAGTCGTGGTGGAGGGATGTAGCCGTGGTGGAGGGATGTAGTCGTGGTGGAGGGATGTACCCGTGGTGGAGGGATGTAGTCGTGGTGGAGGGATGTACCCGTGGAGGAAGGCTGGGCCACGCAGCAGAGAGAAAGGGCAGGATGTCCCAGCGGCACATCTCCTCTAACCCCAGATCGCAGACCTGGCCTCCTCACACGAACATCCCACATCCTCACTCACCCAGCCTAGATAGGGGAGGGCGGCATGATGCCCGATCAAACCGCCCTCCTCTCAACGGACTGGGTCTCGGTGGTCACCCGTGCCCATGCTGGGGGGCACGGGCCTAAGCTGATTGTTGCCCCACCGAGATAAGACCCAGAAGCCTGCGGGTGTCGTTGCTGTTGTGGCGACTACAAGGCATGTGTAGGACAGGGGAGCAGGCTCATGGTTCGGGGGTCTCATGTCAGCTCTGCACGACACCACACAGCAAGCCACCCCTTGGTCAGACACTCCGGATGTGGCATGGCTGTCATTAAAGTAGTTCAAACCAAATTAGGGCAGCTGGTGTGTGACCTATTTCATGCATTCTGACATTCATTACATGTGCCTGGTAAGGCTGTAAGTTGTGCCCTTCCTATATGACAGCAGGATGAGGTGGTTAGTTACTGAACTTACTGAACCTGAGTAGCACATAGTGCAGTCATTTTATTATTAGTTAGGCCATGTTTTACCAAGAGCTTTACCATAAGCCATGGTAGACCCCCTTGCCAGGTTTATGTGAAAACCGAGGAATCGCATTGCATTGAATTCAAAATGTCTTTGGGACATTACCAGTTGAGAACTAAAAGCAAGAGTATATGGCATAATGATATACGTGTTGCAGTGCATTGTTACTGTATACGTACTTTTTGTGAGTAAATAAACAAAATACATAATCTATGTTTTGTATGGGACAAGAACTAAAAACTTTTGTAGAATTTATCAGTCACAGACAAAAAAAAAATACTTTCATAATTACCACTGCAAGCAGCATTGGGCAGGGTTAAGCATTCAGCATTCACTACTAGCCTTATTCCAAGACATTCGCACAGGAAAGCCTGTACCTGGCCATGTATAAATGTATAATTTGATGCTTGATTTGATACGGTGAATGGTTAGAGAGAATCTTACAACTGCAATGAAAAAAGTTTCAGACTGAAATAAGGAGCAAATGACAGTGCAGCACTAGTCAGTTTGAGTCATCAGGCAAACATAGAGGGGCTTTGTTGTTTTTCCTGTTAGGACGTCACTATGGTTTCACAAATTCAGTGTTGATGAACACGTGATGAGGTGTAAACGATTGCTTTCTGTGGTGTGTAGTGTTGCTTGGGTGAGAAGATTTTGCTCATCCAGTGGCTCAGACTAAAGCTATGATGAGGCAGGTAGTCCAGCCCTCCGATTCCTCTACCAGCAGCCTGGCAACTAGTAACCAGTTAGGATCCATCCCAGTCACCCAAAGATAGCAAGAGAACTGCACCAACACCAACTTGAACTGAATACAAATAATTATTTACAAAACCACAGGTACAAAGAACAGTGGTACTATAACCTAGTACAACAATATTACCAATAGTACTAAATCTCTTACAGATCCTTTCTCTACAAGGACACAGTTCGACAAAGAAGCACCATGAAGAAATAAAATGTTAGTCCTAAAAAAACATTGCCAAAATGTTATTGTAATTAATCATTCAGTAAAAAATAAATTAAAAATGTGTACACGTGTCATGTCTTGTTTCCTTTGTGAATGAGAGCTAGTGTTCTTGGTACAAAGTGGAGTGTGCAGTGCTCAAGTACTTGAGATTAGAGCGTGGCTCATAACTGTCATTGGAGACTAATGCGTCCCGGGGGCCACCCTGGCTGAGGGGCTGTTGTTGTTCTCGCTTGCTTTTATTTCAGCCCAGCCAATTTCACGTTTGTTTTTAAATTAAAAAATACTTATCAAACTTGAGGGGCATGGACGGAAAGAAGCTCTGACGTCAATGGAGAATGCCGAATACAAAAACCATTGGCTGTAACCTGGTAACAAGCATCACATTGAATAGTACGGGGCAAATGGCTAACATGCATACACACTTCATTGGAGACTCTACTGGTTGTATTGCACTGAGGAAAATGTCAATGTTCATGTCCGCTGTTTTTCTCAAAATACGGGTTTCCACAGTAACCATACTGCACAAGTGGAAGAGACAATTATATTCCATTGAAGACTTCATAAATGTAGACTGAAATAAGATCTCTAATAGTTAAAGAAAAATTATAAGCATTCTTGCTTCCATTGAAGGGAAAAAAGCCAAAGCGACTGGTGACCCTTTTCTAGTGAAAGCCCAGAGGAAAAGGAGTCCTTGTCCTATAAAGAGGGGCACTTTGAAACCCAGCAGGAGACTGGCTTCCACACCATTAGTCCTCCTGCACTCAGCATGGCAAATGAAGGCTATTCAACCAACACACCTACTGCACCTCAGTACATGGAAACGAGGTAAGAGTTACCTAGAACCTCAAGGAATTTATTTAGAACAAATATATCAAACATTATCAAAATACATGGAAACTAGAGTTTCTAGCTTCTTTTATTCAGAGAACGGCAAACATTTGCACAACAGAGCCTAACTGTATACTTGTCATTTGTGGTGAAATGAAAGTAATTGTATTGAAGAAGTGTTACTGTACAATAACTATTTTTTGTAAAACAAACAGTGTTTCAGTATTGCTGCACATTCACATGTGAAAGCAGATGCAATGCCCCAGGCCCAAGGGAATCAATGTGACACACCACATACATGCTTACACCACAATCAACCAATGTTGATCAGTGTGTTATGCTTTCGTTTATGCATTTCAAAGAAGGTACAGACACGCCACTAGTACCACGTCACAGTGCAGTGATCATCAGCCAAGAGGTCAGAGCTATTCATTTGTGGCTTACAAACGGTGTCCAACATATACATTAGTGAGTCCCTGTTTATTTTCAGGTGTCTCGTCCCACACCACTTTCCTCCAGATGCCTTCATGTCCTCATTGGCCTGCTCAGAGTATAGTGCTTGTTTTGACTGTACAGACTGACTGAAGAGGTTAATCTGTTAGCTGAACTTTCCTAGGATACACGTCATAGCAACACTCAAGCACCTGCACTGAACAGATACACAACAGCCCCTTTGGGTAATTCTTTTTTTTTTTACAACAACTGCTAACAGGAATATTAGCAAGGGCGTTTGACCCTTGCTCTTAGTGAAGTTTAATTTCAAGTGGCAAATGCAGAAAGTTTAATTTCAAGTGGCAAATGCAGAACACATTCCCAGACCCTGACCAACTCAGTCTTTATAGTATGATGCATGGGGAGACATTCACACTTCTATTCATATCCTATTCATTACAGACCAATTCTGTAGAGAATCCTATAGCAACAAATAGCTAAGTATAAAGATGGCTTCAAAGATAGGGTGCCAATGCAGCTTAGATCCCCTGCTAAAAATTACTGTTATAATCTCACCATGAATAGTCCTCCGCAATACCAAACCAATATGGAAATATTTTCCCACCAGGCACAAAAAAAACTAGGTACCTCAGGTTACGAAAAAACAAAGGGAGAAGCAAAAGTCATTTTAATACAGCTTGAGAGCCCAAAAGTACACATTTGTTTTGCTCTTGGAATATTAAAATTGTGATTGGCAGAATACTGCTCATAAATCAGATTGCCCTGAATCAACTTTAATTCAATAATTCTCTGTCAACAGAACTGACATTTGACTTTCTGATATAATGCACCCTCAGTCAGCCCACTAGTTGCACAACCATAAGGATGAGAAGGTTCTGTTGAATCAATCACATGGGGAAATACTAAGTAGCGCCAGTGAACGGTGAATTAAAATGATATAGGTCTCGAGGTCATCTGGTCCTGAAAAACAGTGAAGCGATAATTATTTTTAAATTGCATTACATCACTGTAATGATAAAGCTACTCAGACTGTTTCAATGACTTTGTTTGATGCATCAGCTGAAACGGGAGATATTGCCAGATTGCATCCCAGGGCAGGCAGCAGTATGTAACCCTGGCTCCTGTCTTACAGCATCGGTGCTTTGTGGTATGTACAACAAGTATAGTACAAACTTGTGTCAGGGTAAGCTAACTTTTAGATTCTCCCTCCAACAAACCGTACGGAGACGAGCCAGGGGGGCTAAATCCAGTGTACCCTTCACCCTTCCTGTGTACCCTTCATATACTTCTATTTTTGTATTACCATCTGTGCATGTAAAACAAATTCGGCCCATGACTGCTTTTAGATAAATCTTTCAAACTTGGTTAATAATCCTCCAGGACCGGCTGGTGTGTGAGGTAATTCCATGAGTGATTCCAGTAGAGGATCATCAGCGCGTTGAAGTGTAATGCTCTGCTGTGGTGCAACAGTGTCATACATGTAACTGGTGATTACAGACTGCTCACTACTTTTTTATTGAACTAAGTTAACAAATGCTGTAAGGTGCATGTTTACAGATTTCATGTATGCACTACCTTTTTATGTTCTGGAGAACCAATCCATTTACAGAAGTGGATGGAAAGAGTGTTCTCTGGAGGGGTGACAGCTTAACTCTATGCCAGCCAGAGCTTCATGTGACTGTCCCTATCACCTAGGAATGTCACAATTAGAGATACACAGCACTCAGGCCTGAATCTGTCTCTGATACACCACAGAGGGAGCCTTCACCATTGGGCTTTGATGTTGATTGAACGTGCTTATTCACATAAGGCTATGTCAACATGAGTATGTTCATAATGTTCCAGGAAGATAACCCCTCTCCCACTGGAATGGATTTTCAAATAGCTGCTGTTCAATAATTCCAATATTATAACTTAGAAGTCTTAGTGTGGTCACTTTGTTAGGAAATACAATAAAATAAAAAGACTAATGTCGTATAATCGTATAAATAAATACATTTCTTGAAACTGAAGGATCTTTTGTTATTCGCATACGTATGTATTTGGTTTATATTTAAATAAATCCCCAAAATGTTATTAATTTACAAAATCGTAGCTCATTGCGCAAAGAAATCCTAAAAAGACTGAAGCCTTGTAGAAGTATCTAGAAATGATTTGATTTCAAAAAGAAGATTCTTCTTTTGCATTTGAATAAATCTCACCTGTTGCGTGTGTGTGCAATACGAATTACACACATTCAGCCAGTTTAAATTGAGAAAGGGAAACATCCTACAGTTTCAATAGAGAAAGGGAATCACTTTCCAGTGTGCGTCACTGTGTGTACTGGAATGAACATGGAGAAAATAGAGACATCCGGCCCATGAATGATCTCAAAACTACAGGTTCACCTCCAGAAGTCTTGACGTTCTTTTTTTCCACCGTACCAGGGGACACCTTGATGTGAAAGGCTGCTGGACACAATATCCAGATGCAAAGAACGACACTACCCAATGCAACCCACCTAATGAGGATAACAGTTTACTCATAACTCTCTTAACAGTAGACTAAGTGAAACTACCTTCCCACGAATAGCGCATCGCATACTGACTGCAAAGGAATGCAAGGCTTTTGTCTCATACAGAGACACCCTGTATCTGCATATTGGGTGTGTTACATGCTCTTACAACGAGGTAACCACAGATGGTGGATCAATATCTTAGTTGTTGGCAGTACAGTTCGGTGTCTTAACTGTTATGGAAATTCACCGGCTATGTCTTTTCCTTTCTGCATCTACAACATCTCACTGAGTACCTTACGATTAATTACAAACCCTAACCTTTTCATTTTGACTGAAGAGGATATCCATTACATTCTCCACCACTGGTGTGTGTGTAATATAACACATCTCTGATGTGTTAACGCCTTTTGAATAGCAAACCTCATACGAGTGCCCATGTTTCAAGACAGAGGTTTTTGCATTCTTAATATATAGGTATTTCTGATATACTCATACAGAGGAAATTTCTCAATGCCTATTTGAGGATAACATAATGACTCTGAAAGCTCAACTGTAATAAACCTAACGAAACTCCATAATTATGTTTGCTTAATTAAATAAAGCATATCTAGATAAGTTGACAGAAGGTTCTAGAAAACAGAGAATCTTCTCCCTATTGCCTTCGTAACCTTTTATTGCTGACAATTTTCTCAGCAGAACCAACGGGAGAAAGCTAATTGACCAATCAGGCTAATTGAAAAGTCTGGACGACCAGCCCAGCATAGCAGATGTGCCAATTTGTATTTATTAAAACAGAGATGGCTTAATCATTGGCTGCCTTAGATTGACAGCATCGCTCCCTGTGGAACAACGGCTTAAAACCATATTTTGTTTATTACATTTTATTATTACATTTTAATGTAAATATTAGTTTTTTTGAAAATGATATTATATATAGCAATTTTTATTTTTCCTTTTCTTCCACAAAAGTTAGTGGTTAAAGAAATTGTGAAAGAAAATATATTTTAATGAATGTATTTCAAAAAGTAATCTTATTTATTTATTTAATCGTATTTGTTGTTTAGCTGTATAGTATGTTCATTACCCGTGTATTTTACCAACTGATCTCAAACATACAGTGCTGTATTGATAATAATTGTTTAAATACCTGTTTTCATTATTATTAGTGTAGATGCAAGTTCATTTCCTTTGTTTATTATAAAAAAATATAATGGATTTCCCATTTGACAGTGCAAAACCTTGACTAATTAAATAATCTGCAAATGTATATAGTGGTTTGCAATGAAAACATTCTTTCAAATAATTGTCTACGTAATAAAACCATAATAAAACCATCTAGTATTTTTTGTCAATAATTAACCCTATCCCATGATTAAATGGGGCAAAATACACCAATTGTTTTTACCAGTTAAGAGCATCCATTTTAATCATAACCCAAATACCATATTCAATTATTCACACTGTTCATGTTAATTAACTTTTTCTTAATTGTAATTTTTTTTTGAGGTATCTACAGAAAAAATTACAAACTAACAATACCATGAGAGTGTTGAGGAGAACCAGTATCTTTGATTTGGACCAAAAAGATAGTATACAGAGAAGTGCTGTTTGTCTTTTTTCCAAAACCACATGAATACGGCCTCAATAATACCACTGGGAGATACACTTACATTTGCCAATGCTTTGCCTACTTCACCGAAATACGGGATGGACATAAACATACGCTTAGCAGAAATAAAAATGTTACGTCTTCAGGGGCACAGGGATGGTATTTGAGTAAAAATGCAGCTCCAAATGTGAGTAAAGCCATTACTTTGAGTCTAGGTTAAAAGGTAGCCCTAATAGGTAAGTCCTATTTAGACTATTAGCTATTTAATCCCTAGCAACGATATCCACATCCCCTATGTTATGAAATTACTTTAAATGTGTTCAGTCCATGTAAATTAGTTTAAATGCCTATTTGATTAATTCAAGCAATTGTTGCAAACCATCATTGTGTTGAAATGCAATAAAGAAAAGCCCAGACGGATTCCAATTTGTTCCAATGAAGTTGATATCTGGTCTTAAGGAATCTCAACAGTTAACAGTTAGCTGCCTGTACTCTGAGAATTGGTAGAAGGTTATAGAACAGCTAAAGGAAGATGTTATTATCTCTCATTTGGGAAGAAGAGGAGAAGGCCATATTTGATTATTTTAATTACCTACAGCAGCATTTTCATTTGTGGTACACATTCAATTGGATATGAAACACAACAACAGTTACAATGAACAAGTGGTCTACATGGTAAACATACTAAGTGCCTGTATTTCAGTTTCTTCATAAAAGTGATATTGCTCCAACTCTCTACATCAGTCTTGATCAAGATTCTTAGATAAAAGGTTCACAAATCGCCCACTGCAAACCTTTTATGAAGAAAGGCTACAATAAACTAAACTGATCTGAGGAAAGCAAGCTTTTATTCTCTACTTGCCCCCATGTTCACTCAGGGCAGGAAAACAACATAGAAATGAGGATGTTTGCTGGAGCAAGATGCTTGCTGTAAAGTCCTTACAGACCCAGGCAAGCTTGCCCTAACCTCTGAGTAAAAAAGCAGTGCATCAACCCATCCAGCACAGCTACTCAGTAAATAAAAGGCTGCACGGATAGCAGAGTCTTTGAAAGGCGAGACGTAAATGGGATCAGATTGGAGCAGGGACACTTCGAATCAGACGGAGAAGTGAAGGTGATCCACAAAGGGAGATTTCATGCAACAGTTCACCTGTCGCCTGGAGTGTAGCTGGAGTTCAGACCACCACACACACAGACACACATGTTCAGGCACAGTGATCTGAGCCTGCTGCTCTGGTCTCCAAAGCGAGCCAAGTTTGAGGAAAAAGTCCATAGCCCTCCACTGGGTTATCAAACTGTGCCCAAGGCATGCATCCATCTGTGGGAAACATGGCAAATGCTCTCCCACACTGCAAGGGACAGCCTTTATCTACAGATGGTAGTACTGAGCGGGAATGTGACCTTTGATTTGGCTTTGCACATGGAATGGGAACGTATGCTGCCCGATGAAACTCAGATAGGGTTTACTGTTTATGTGGCATTTATTAATTTATCGCAATTTTGAACATTTAGATAAATGTCAGGGTGTGAATGACCATGTCAGACACATTCCAATAGCGAGATTGGCAAAGAGGGAAATGGGAACTGCCAATTAAACATTATAGACCCTTTCAGTATCCATGTACATTAACTGAGTACAGAGTCAACTAATCTCCCAATCATTGGCTGTATGTACGGAAAATATATTATTTGGAATATATAATATATCGTTTTTTTATTTTTTATGTTTGTGTTAAAAGGTTAACAATTTTAGAGAGCAGTTGGCTAGCCTTTCAACAAAGCTAGACATTGTACCTAAAGGGCATTAGTCTAATATGACGGAATCAGAAGGCTGGATGAATTGAATGATACTTCGTTTTGGTATTCTGTTGTTGTTTTTGTTTTGTTTGACACCAAAGACTTGTATTCCTGGACTTTTTTGAATAACATCATTATTATTCTGTACCTCCCATTTTGAGCTGGATGTGTAATATGTTGTTTATTTGTGCATATGGTAATCTAACTAATCAAGTAGAATCACTATCACACCTCATTTAGTCATTACATTTCAAGGTGAGTGGTTTTGATGACCTGGGGCTCGTAATGTCACATGCATGACATGTACACCATTTTTGGGGACCCATTTTGGCTCCGTAGCCATAACTTTTACAGCCAATGGCCAACTATCCTGGACTGCGTCTTCAGGTCTGTCTGAATAAAAGTAAACATATTTCCTTGAAAGACGCCAACAAGCTATCTACATAACAACAATCAGCATCATGATGCAACAGTCTAGGATACATCCGATAAGCCCAAAGCAGACAAACAACTCAGCTGTTTACAGTTGTGCCAAATAACATTTTGGAATAGTGAACGGTGGCTTTAGTGGAAATGTTCAAGTGGAGCCTGGACAGGCCTGGTTACTTCTGCTCTGCTTCTTCAAATCTAAAACTCTCACCACATAGCCAAGAGGGCTAGAGGGATTTGCACATATCTGCGCAGATGCTGGCTGAGTGAGCAGGGACAATGCTGCATTGTTCTCGCC
The DNA here is from genome assembly GCA_016801125.1 of Novumbra hubbsi. Classification (NCBI taxonomy): domain Eukaryota; kingdom Metazoa; phylum Chordata; class Actinopteri; order Esociformes; family Umbridae; genus Novumbra; species Novumbra hubbsi. The sequence goes on from JACXGK010000907.1 coordinate 56,186, forward strand.
TTTCATTGGCACTACAGGAGCAGAGCTGTATCCTAGCTTGTGAGTTGCTAGAGAAGCTATGTGGGGAAATGAACAGATCCCAACTAGCTTGTGAGTCGCTAGAGAAGCTATGTGGGGAAATGAACAGATCCCAACCAGCTTGTAAGTTGCTAGGGAAGCTATGTGGGGAAATGAACAGACCCCAGCTAGCTTGTAATACTCTTCAGTCAGTGATGTACTATTGAGAATGCTTCTTAGATGTTACAAGTGTTTACCTTGAGGAGTAAAGCACATGTCAATTACAACAGCTGACAAATCTCAATAAACTACAACAGCACGAGGCACACATACTAGCGTACTGTAGAATCAATATTGGTTTCGTTAGTGTAGGGTTAGTGTATTGTATGGTGAACAAATAGATGACAATGAATCCTCTTCCAGTCCATGTAAACAAAATACTTACAAAAATGTTTTGGAACAGAATTAAAACTACCAACACACAAAAGATAAACAGGGGGTCCCTGTTGCATAAGTCTTGAGTGTGTCCATTTATTTTTCATGTAGGTGAGACCCTGCTTAGCATAGAGAGAGCACAGGGAGTACTGAACCTGCTGGATGCCAGAACACTGTTTTGCAGCTCTGCCGAGCAGGTAATTCACTAGCAGCAGTAAAATGAATAAATGATACCAGGCGCAGCTGACTCCTTTTATGCAATTTCAGAAATATATTTTGGTGAAAGACAAAGAAACGTGGGATTCTTGGAATGTATGCATTTATCATGTGGATAACTCTAGATTTTTTTCTGTCAGCCAGAGTAAAAATAAGGTAGGTTTGAGTGAAGTCTGCCAGTAAAAACAGAAGTATTAGGAGCAGCTAGCCATGCAGAAATCAAGAAAATGTCTGTCCTAATAAAACCATCTCATTCAAACTTAAAACATGAGACCTGGTCTGTGTCTACTTAGCCCATGTAAATGGTTCAACAATTTTCCTTATGTGATGGCCGATATTTTTGCAACAAAAACTGTCCAGTGCAGAAGATTATAGATTGTTTCTTTTAGGGTGATAAAAACAGTCATTTGATGTTACAAGCAGACATTACCAATGTTCCTAAAACAAAAAAAAGAGTAGTTGTGCTATTTATAAAAAATATTAAAAGAATTGCAAAACTTTTAAAAAGGTTGCAACAATGTGTGATTAATTTTATGTTGCACAAAGTATTTATATGTCTCAAAACATTTCTTTCAGTTTTGGTAAATTTCTGAGTAAATTACAAGAGATCCTAAAACGTAGGCAACAAACGTCGTCTCATAGGATTTAAACAATGAAGGATTTATGCTTTTCAGACCACAACCACAACATCCTAATTATGTTAATGAATAGCTTTCTAAAGGACAGAAAAGCAATTTTAATACAGTAAATCTCCATTGATTTCAGTGATTCTGTAGTCTATCCTCTGGGATCCCCAGACAATCCATGCAACTTGTCAACAATCGTGTGAATAGTTTAATCAGGTAAGCTTGTTTAAAGCTTCAACATAACAGGGGAACGTCTAAGAGTACCGAACAGAGATTGGGTTAAAAGTATGTGGCATTGCACCAGCATTCTCTAGATACACAGTCATATCATAAACCATATGGGCAAACAGATCTGTGTTAAAGTCTTAAGAAATTAGATGTTAGTTCATTCATTAAATGAGTTTCTATGCCCTTCTTTTCCCTATACCTTGTGAATATTACTAAGTTAACATTTAGAACTCAATTTCTATACAAACACCTTGTGACAATTGCTGATGTAAACATTAATACATTGTTTTAAACTTTTGGCAGAGAAACTATTTAGCAAAAAAAATATAAAAAAAAAACTACAAATCCAGATAGTGTTGTCACAACTCTGCTAAAATGTCCAGGTAGCAAACAACATTAAACCAGTATACTTTAAGTGATTGCGCTACATCGAACATGTATTGTATTGTGACACATTTTAATATAATATATCAAACCACAAAACTATAATAACTTTGGTCCCCATTGGACTGCTCCTGAAACCTATTGAAACTTTCGGTAAGCCTTAAAAGAACAAACTAAATGTGTTCTGGAAATCCTTTTCTAACAGTTCTAAAACAATCATCTGCGTGGATGGACAGTTTTTATGTTTTGTGAAAACATCCTTGGAACATAAGGACTGTTCTGGAAACATTCACAGAACCAATTGTGTTATGCTGGATAAATCCAAAATCAGGTAGTGAATAGATTGCAAAACCAAGAGGCAGTGAGAGGTATTTGAATCCTGAAGGATCTACAATCAACCCCATTTTATTTTCAGGGATGCTTATCCGACAAAGTAGTCCGACATCGCAAGTGGGTAAATCTTTTTGTGTGAATGTTTGGAACTGTAGAGGAACACTAGCTCTTAGAATGTACTACAGGAACACTTTACATGAGGCAATAGGTATTTCGAAGTTATGTCTAATTTGCAATTACACATGAACATATTTATTCTAATATCTGCTGGATCCCTGCATGCTGGTATCCTACATGCTGGTATCCTACATGCTGGTATCCTACATGCTGGTAACAGCATAGTATCAGAGGGCTTCCATACTGTTTGGACATCTACTGAACGTAGGCCTGGGCCCTGGTTGATTTTTCATGTCGGTTGGTAGATTGAACTGAAGCACAACTTATCAGAGGCTGCAGACATCCTCTGCCCTATCTGACTACTGACTAAAACCAAACTGTTACCAGCCCCTCGGTCCCTAGTGCAGAAACATTGTCATTTTCCCACATAACACGTACGAGTGGGTTTCCGTCACCGATACGGGCGTAAATGTCGTGCCAACTCACCTCGACAATGTCGGAGTTGGTTCTGCTCTCGTGGGGCTCATTGTACTCTGTGTATTTGAGCAGGACCTTGTCCATGTCCGTGCTGGCGTACTGAAAGAGTTTATTTGAGCTGTTGAATATGATCAGGGCTATCTCACAGTCACACAGAACGCTGAGCTCATAGGCCTTCTTCATCAGCCCGAACTTCCTCTTCGTGAAGGTAACCTGGGAAGACACAGACCAGAGCGCGGCGGGGTGAGGAAAAATGCATATTCAGATCCGGGGAAATCTCCATAAACACATCCAGCGCATATTTAGTGTGTGTGCATGAAAGATGGCCCTTAAACGAGATGGGAGATAATGCCGAGCGGCAGCTCACTGGTTCAACAGGGGTCAGACTGCAGCTGCACAGTTCCAGCCTCCTATCTCCACCCCTCATGGTTCCCCCAGGCCCAGCAACGCTGACTCCTTCAGGGAGAACAGCTTCGCTGGTGTCACTGGTTAGCCGGCCAGAGGTCAGGCAGTGTAAAGCAATGTAGCGGTTCGGCAGGCTGAATCAGGGCGTTGTGGGACGGGGATCCATGTATTATATTGGCTCCTGCGCCGCGGCCGGCAGAGACCACGGCCCCTCCCTGGCCCCCGGCATCGCTCGGGCGGTAACACAAGCCCACAGATGGGACTGCGGGTCATGCATCACTCCAGCGGTCCTGTAACCCGAGCCCCTCTGCTGACTTTCTGCCCTGCGTCCCTCCCCCGTTGGCCTGCCTCCGCCCGATGCGCATGTCATTACGTAGCACTGCTTGGTCGCCTGTCTCGGTGCTGTACGCTTATGAGGCTCTGTCACTGTGAAACATCATCCGGACAAAGAGAAACAAGGAGAGCACATCTGTAAATTGTTTCACGGGGACGGTTCTTTAACGCTTGTGTCCCACCTCCTCGAAAAAGCCTATGTTCCTCGCATTAGGCCTCAGTTGAATTGCATTCATGCATTCTGCGTTGCAGTATAAAGTGAGAGCTACGCTATGGATATACTAGCAAAAAATTGCTCCATTCACATTCGACAGGCAGTGGATGTGTCTGTATTCACTTCTGACATTTTCAGAACGTATTAAGCGAAGCTGTGCAGATGAGCTGGCTTTGTTAAACTTGAATTGGTCACAGTTCTTTTGTTCTCCTAATTTAAGAGGGAAGGATGCAATATAACCCAATGAGTTGCGTAGCTTCTCTGTCTACACACAGACAGTGGGGTCACTACTAGTTTAAAGATGTGATTTTTAGATGTTCCCCACGTTTGTAATACAGCTCCGGGACATACGCAAGTCATGCTCTTTTACAGTCACTGACCACTTGTCAAATGCAGTAGACATAATGACAAAACAAATGCCAGAATGACATTTTCTACAACGCATGAGTAGCATAAGTTAATGGTCTTTGACATAAGATGGCATACAGCTCCGACCAGAGAGCATCTCTGTCTGTTGCGAGGACACTCAAACCTTGTCCTGGAGCGCTGTAGGCATTTCATGATTTAAATGTAACCAACCCCAAAAAACCGAAGTGTTTAAGTTAGGCCATCACTGGACCGATCAGTTAGTTTCATTTAGCTAAGTGTTGTACCTAGTAGAGTCCTCCAGTACGTACGGCAGGGTTGCCAAGCCCTCAGCCATTCCCTTTGTGCACGTCCTAGTGTTTATTTGTGCTGTGGAGGCAATACGCTCGATAGGGGCGGACAAGGGTACGTGTCTATATCCTTGGTCCACAGAGGACCAGACCCGCTCCATTCTCATCAGCACTGACAATAACACAGCACTGTACCCTAAGCTACAGCTACCTGGTGCAGTGGAACAGGCCACGGGGAGCCAAACCACCTGACGTCGGCTCCGAGTCAAGTCCCTTGCTTGTTTACTTGCTTATTTGCTTAACCAGCTGGAAAGCACCGTCACGTGGGGAAATTCTTATCGAAATGACTGCCTTTTAGCAGATGAGCACGCTGGGGAGGAGGAGGTCCCCGTGCCTGGCATGGTTAAGCTGAGCGGGTGTGCTGTTCCACCTGGTCGGTCTGCAGGGTGGAGGGAAAGGCGGAGCAGGGTCACATCACTCTGGGAAGACCCGGTCGCCGCACGCCACTCCGCCCGGACGGAGAAACAGAGACACGTTTCGCTGTTCCAGCGCGTAGCCTTTTCCGCGCGCTGACCGGATGGTTAGTAGGAAAGCGTGTCGAACGCGATGTAACCGCCTTGTTCGGAGTGGAGAATGTAGACGGGGGCATACATCATGCCCACACGTGGTGCCTCACCCCAGCCGTGCATCACTGTTCTATATACATCACCATTATATGACTCGCAGCAAGAAGGAAACCTGTGCCATTGTCAGTAGCCCACACCGCATAGTCACGGACCTTGTAGAGGAGTGGGCTTTTGGGTTGACACACACACTCCACCTTCCCCTGAGTTCTCTGGGAAGACAACCTAGTGAGACAGCGGAAAACCACTGACATCCTTGAGGTCACATGACCTACTCTTCAGGCAGTATTTTCCTGCAACTCGCCACATCAAAGAGACCCACATACACTGGCTATGGGTTTCTCAAGAATTCGGGTGGTGCTTGAACTCTAATGATCATGTTCGGTTATTGCGCTGTCTAATTCATGTAATTCACGGTGACAGCAAAAGTAGTATCCACGGCAAACCATGTGGAACACTGTAGAATACCACAACTTACTAGTGTGCTACACGTATCCTCTGCCAAGCATTCAAATGCAAATATATGACAAATAAAATTTTAATATTTGCACCCTGAAATGCATCGATTTTTTCAGCTTTCTGCAGTAATGAAATGTGAGAAGGCAAATGAATAGAATGAGGGATGTGTCATCAATCAAATGTCTAGCTTGCTGAAGTGGTTATGTGTGTAACCTACTACTAAACAGTACAGCATCCTGCCTGCGACCAAGCTGAATGGATCAGGAGAACGTACAGTTTGTGTCTCCAGAGAAAGACATGGCTGGCCTGTCTTCAGGGAAAGACGTCAGGAAGACAAACGGGCCATCAGGATCTGGCTTTAGGATGATGGAGGTTGTGCCTGTGACACATTCAGAGGGTTCCTGGAGCTCCATGTCCACTATGATGGGTTCCATGGCAGAAGAGATGGGTTCCATGTCAGAACCCTGCTCTCCTAGACCCCTGCACGACTAAAGCACAGGACCTCCAGTCCAGTCTGGCTGGATCCGCTCCCACGGGGAGGATGGACAGAAACCGTGGGCACTCAGATCATCCTTCCTAAAATCCCATTAAACCCCAAGACATATGTCCACTGCTCTGGCCTCCTCTGCTAGGTTTACATGGCTCCCCTCTGTATAGAGTCTACCTGAACATGTCCAATGCTGTTCCAGATTGGACGTCACATAAAGTAATTAAAGTCTTTCCGCTGATTGGTAGAAGGGGTTGAATCATTGTCTCAACCTGAGAAGCGCAGACCACTGAGACTGACCTAATTAACCTCAAGTCAATATCTAACTATGTAAACAACTATGTTGTGCTTCATAATAGCTGCATGACTCTCTGTTGGACAGTGGAATATTATTTGATATGATCTGTCATAGGTAGTGCCTTCCCCTGGCTACCTGTGTTCCACAACTTCACCTTTCTTCATTCTCTCTCTTCAGTCTCTCTTTCGACACGATTTTAGCTGTTCTAAAAGTAATAGAGTTTTCAACGCCAACCCAGGAAGAGAAAAGACTGAAAAATAAAGGTGGTTCGATGCTCCCTAGTAAGAGAGGGAGAGAAACAGAGGGAGGGGGGGATACTCTGCCCACAAGCATGACGTGCAGAAGCCAACTCCAAAGTGAGCCCCAGCAAGGACATGCAACCGTCCGCCCAGCAGCGAAATCATCAAACTTTTAATGACTTGGGCGATTACCCCCAGTGAGCCCCGCTTAATGGCATCCAGAGGAGGTCGTTAGACAGGAGGCGCTAGCTCCACGGATCTCCCTAGGCCTGCCACAGCCAGCCTCAGCCAACCCTGCGTCTGAACAACGCCCTCTGTATCATCCACTGTCCTTTCACAAAAGAGGGGGACCCCACACGTGGTTTCAGAAACGTCCTGTTCGCCTCCCCCCGCTGGCTCCCATGTTGCCGTTTTGTACCCCAAGGCAAAGACCGTCACAACACAATCAAACCGCAACAGAAAGCTTCTCTGTGTGAAATAGTTGAGGCTTCTGATATTATTAGACTGGGCCTAAGGGAATCATTTCAGAGCATTCCCCTACGCTTGAATTAGCCAGACAGACTCCACCCGTAAGACAGGTGTGTGTTGTCATTGTGGCGGTAGGTTGGTGCAGTTAATGAAATCCTCCTTTCCACTGGCTAGGGCTGAGCTACGAGTTCACACACCCACGTTGATCCTGTCGTCAAGCTCCATTATGGCATTCATCCATAACACAGGTTTGCAATTAGCATGTCAGGCAGGTTGCTCTGCTCAGCGAGGCTAGCTGGGCTGAGGCTTTTTGCCTGCACTAAGGACCACTTTATTGGGGTCTGGGATATGAAGGGCTCACTGTACCAGCATACTGTATGCATGACAGGACCTTAGCATCCTTCATGTTTCATATGGTATGAAAGGGAAGCACACTGGAGAGCTCAGGGCGGATGTAGGGTGAGCATACATCCCATAATGACCAGGGGATTTGACTAAAACGGCCGGCCAAAAGGAACATCCGACAAATAGCGGGCCGTGCCTGGGATGACAAGCACACGGAATAGCGCGGCTAATACATTTCTTTTGATAAATAGAGCAATATCAGACCTACCAACCCATGCAAACCTCTCTGCCATAAATCGTGAAAGGTCAACATCTCTCCCAGAGCACTTGTAGTGATGATGAGAGGAGCCCCCCCGCCCCTCCCACCATGCCCATGCAGCGTCCAGCATTGCCACGCTATTTAATTAGCCCACTTAAGGCCTCCGTTCCCTTTAAGGCTGTGAATACGGATTGCTGGCGGCAAAGCCGCAAAGATAAAGATTATAATTGTCTTCCGACAATGAGCCTATATGCTAATGGTCGTTCCTACTTGGTTAGGAGCACACCCCGGGGACAGGAGACTGTGTGGTTCATGGTCCATGGAGAGAAGATACGCACGCATCGCATTATCATGGTGGAGCTTTATTTTAGCAGCACTCCCAGGGTTTTCACAGTGTGCCCTCTTCTCATAAAAGATTATCTGCTGCTGAGCCAGCAAAACCACAGTACTGGCAAAAGGCTGTGCTCTACAGATAACCATTATGAGACACGAAGAAGTGGGACATTTCTAGAACGTATGGCAAGACAACCGACACGTTAATTAAGAAGCAGTATATGTTTCCACTCAAATATCAAAATATGTCACTGTAAATACTGGACATTTACTTGAAAGAATGTTGGCAGAACATTGGCAACTTTTCAGTTGTCTTAAATGTGTTTTATATATTAAATATACAGGTTTTTTATGTTTTGGAGCTACACAGGGGGCAGCTGTGGAAGGATTGCAGAGTTAATTTGAAAATAATGCATGTTAATTTGATACTTTGTTTTTCATAATTTAAATTATATCTACTAGAAACTCATGGAACAATAAGGATAGAGACATAACAAATACATGAAATACGTTGAATTAAAAACAAGTTCCTTGTATTATTATCAATACTTTTGACTGGCAAATAACCGGCAGACATTCAACCCATCTCCACAGCTCTATTTTTCAATATGCAATATATCCATGTGTATTTTCCTTAAAAAAACTTTTAAGGAAAATACAGAATGAATACTATCCCAAGGCTTCTCAGTTAGTAAAAAAAAAACTAGAATTTGTGGTGTCTTTTCCTTTTGGGCTCAGGTCAGTGCAGATGGTGTAGATACTTATGCTCTGGCAGGAGCCAACACTCCCATGGACTGCCATTTGGATCGCACCCAGAACCAGGTGTTATGCTGATAATTGGCTCATCGTGTAGAATTTTTGTTTCTCACTTGGCTGAGTTGCATCCCACAATCCCACACAGCAACATTGAGACACGGGGGAAGTGGGGCAGAGCAGCTGAGGGGCGAGGGCACGAGGTCTCATGTTATCACCCTCAGGAGAGTGAGCAAAACCTCAATTAGCTTTCTGTGTGCATGGCAAGAAATGCATTTTCACCCGCTCGAGAGTGAGCATTTCATTTTCAGAGGGGGAAAATAGGATATGTCCTATTGGATCTTGCCCAAACACGACTTTTTTTAAAAACTGTATCATCAATATAAAAACAAAACATAACATACATTGTAACAGGAACACCGGCCACCTGACACAGGTTGAACAGTGTTTTCTACAAGATGTGGGGAGAAGAAAAAAAAAAAAAAAAATTGAGAGATTTCTGTACTCCGAAGATACGTTCGTTAGGACTAAAAGACAGTGGTTGAGCAGACAGAACAGGGCTTTGTTTAGGGGTTTATATTTAGTGAGAGCAGGCAGACAGGCTGGATTCCAGAGCGGGCCTCCGCTCTCTGTGGCTGGCCAGAGCCAGAGTCACGGCAGTTCCAGTTTAGGGACAGAAGGGTGCTGTGTGTCCTGCTGACTGACCCACCCTGCTAATGACAGGGTGCTGTGGTGCAGTGGCTTCTCCTAATTACTACCAAGCAGCTGCAACCGCACGGAGCCCGGGGAGAGGCCCTGCCGGGGCCAAGGGACAAGCCCTCCAGTGTGGAGAGGCCGCAGTCGCCCCACTTCGCTCGGCTCACCCCCTGCCCGCGGCCCTGCGCTCTGGGTCCCCTCCCACGTCGAGCAGCCTCGCAATACTACTGCTGCTGTCTCATCAACTTCTTGTGCTGAAATTGCAGGGTGGCAAGGAAATCGTGCCTGTAAATATGGCTACACGGACGAAACAAATGTCCTGTTCGTCTGGCTGGGACTTTGGGGACAGAATTTCATTTTGTTCAGATTCCTATTGTCAGTGTCAGCAGACGGGCGTCAGTTCTATAGTACACGTTTCCGATAGAAAGCACTACGCAATACAGGGAATGCCTTTCTCATGGAGTACACACTTAGGTGCACACACTATTCTTGAGATACGCCTAATACTTAGTTAAGAAAAATACTAAAACTAGAAAATCTACATTGATATGATATATAAACATGATCTTTGGTAATCCCCAACTATTATTTTCACAACTTTTAAACAAGAAAATTTTGCACCCTAGCCAACCTATACAGTGGAGAGACACTTTCTTCTACAGAACTCGAAAGTTTGTGTATCACACAATACAATGTATGTGTATTGTATTGAAAGTAGAGCAACGCATCCTTAAACCAAAGTGGTGGCATTGTGTTCCTGTCAAGAATTCACCACAGGTGAATACCTGGTGAGAAACAAACTCTAGTTTGCCAAGGCAATACTGGACACTACTGTAGGCTTGATATATCCAAGTGGGAGTAGCCTTCTGTCATTGGCTTATATAGTATTTGTAGCAGGGAGGGGGGTGGAGGGGGGGGCACTGACCTGCCTGTTCCTCTCATCCATGATCCTCGTGATCTGTATCTTCTTCCGTCCCATCTCTGCGTCCTGTTCGGTCTCTCTGACACCGCAAGAATATCAGAAAAACAACCGAGCTTCTCTTCTTTCCTTTACTCCTAGCACATTGTACAACACTCTCTCTTCTCTCTTCTCTGTCTCACACTATCCTTCTCGTGACCACGGCACAATCTGCAGAGAGAGGGTAGGGGGGGTGTGTGGGGGGGGGGGGGTGTAGAAAAGGAAAAGGAAGGAGAGAAAATAATTATCAGCATAACACTCAGTGATCTTTTCTCACTTCAAAGCAGCTGAAGGCTGTGTGTTCCAGTCCCTGACATGGAGAGGATGTGAGACCAACCGGAGCACATGGCTCCTTATCTCCCCACCTGCACCTCCACAGCAGCTGGAGCCACTGGCACAACACTTCAGACTTAAAGGAGAAACTGCTTGGAAAATGCTTCACCATGTGTTCAAGCTCCTTGGTGTTGAATAGGCCTGATTCAGAACCAAAGCTTCTGACGCCTAAATTACAGCTTACATTCTATGCAACCAATTCTCGATTTGAATGAAAATGCTATGTTCTAGAACGGTCCAGAAACGTTTTCTGTCCAATTTCACTTGTTTTGAAAACCGACCCAGCGATTCACTTCCTCATCTAAAACAAGAGTTTCAAACACACGCACTACATGTTTTTAACCTAGTTTTAAGCTTTGACTGATCATATTGGTCTGTGGCAACCCCTTCTGGCAGGTCTGGCAGTGTGAGTGGCGGGCCACAGGTGAGGCAGCGTGGACTCCTACAGACTCATGTAACATCTTGCTGCTTTCCTAAACTGCTGAGTTGTTGCTAT
>JACXGK010000907.1:67453-85178 GCA_016801125.1 Novumbra hubbsi
GAGAAGACTGGCCACCCCTCAGAGTCCAGCTTCTCCCCAGACATATTCCAGGAGAAGACTGGCCACCCCTCAGAGTCCAGCTTCTCCCCAGACATATTCCAGGAGAAGACTGGCCACCCCTCAGAGTCCAGCTTCTCCCCAGACATATTCCAGGAGAAGACTGGCCACCCCTCAGAGTCCAGCTTCTCCCCAGACATATACCAGGAGAAGACTGGCCACCCCTCAGAATCCAGCTTCTCCCCAGACATATTCCCAGGTTCCGTCCCTAACATAGAGTTTGTCCTTTTGGGGACTTTATAGTGGGAACAAGTACATGTGACAAATGTTGATGTCACAAGGGTTTTAAAAAATTAATCCGACGATTGATGAGACGAGCCGCGTTCCATTGGCCATCAATGAAACACCTATCGACACCATCAATGCCAGCTAACAGGTATAACATTTTCAAATGAGCCCAAATAAGAACTTCGTCACACCTACTGTTTAATCCAAATCGTCTATTGTTTTTATCCACACAAATGAAGTCCCCTTTCTTACAAGTTAGTATTTCGCCTGGCACAGGTGTGGACAGTTTAAGCCAAGATGTGTGCTTGCCTGACTTTAGAAGATTAGTTTCACATTTCAAAGGTAATCTCCACTGTAGGCCACCAGAGTGAACTGTTTGCACTATCCAGGTAACATATAGTGTACATATATATTAGAGAAAAGCTAAAACAAACAGAACAAAAAAAAGCATGGATTAATGTCTTGTCCATTGACTGTTTACAGGGTTAGGAAACCAAATATTTTTGAAATATCTGTAAACTATCCTTTTGAATCTAACAACCCTTAGCAGGGTGACAAAATTACAGAGCTTTAACTAATTCATGTTAGGTCTTTTCATCCTTGGTGCCCATCTTTCTGTCAAACGATCAGCAAAAAATTGTCACTAAGATGCCTGTGAAGACAGACCAAAGCTTCACTGTGCCTCATCTGACCCAAGCTGCAGCGAGCTTTCCAGCATTACAATTAAGAGTCTCAGGTTGGCATTCTTAGGTTTAAAACCTCTGAGGTGGATGAGATATGTCCCACGTGAGTCACTCTGTAACCTGGCATCCAGATCATAACATAGGAGACTCCATGAACTTTGACATTTGCCCTTCGGTTCTATGAGACATAGACCTCTATCTGGAGGAGCACTATTTACTGACACGGGTATGTAATTTAAAAGCAAATCGTGGGGAAAAAATATATAAGTATATTTCCTTAAAGAGCAGTACTTCTGGTTGAGCTACACTTTGCAGTAGTCAGCCAACGTTCACCAGTCAGCATACAGTTACCAAGACCAAGGAGAAGCTGACTAACATCAAGAGACCAGAAATGTCCAGTTCCATTGGCACACAGTAATTACAGGGTTGAGACACTGGCATTACACCGTCTGGCTGTCTGAATCTAACCTCCACTGTCTGAATCTAACCCCCACAAACTCAACAGCAGATCACCTAGCCAACAACCCACATGGCTGTCCGTGGTAAGGAAAGTAACCACACAAAGCTTTGTCAGGAATTTCCCAACACCACATCACAATAAGCTGGTGAGAACGACACTGTTCTTTTTCATTCAACGTTTCCACACACAGTGGGTCTCAAGTGTGTATTTCTGTACAACTTACTTTTTTTGAAGAATGGGCGACTTGATTATCTTAACTCTAAAATGTCTTAACGCTGACATCCCATCTTGTCTCTAAACTGCAAGAGCTTGTGTCAGGGCCCGTCTAGGACAGGGCTGGTTGTTGTGGTGTAATTCTTTGTGTCATGACATTTATGTTACATAAATGTGAGATGACAAGCTGAGGTCCCTCATACAGCAGTGGTTCGGCTCTCCACTTGGTACAGCTACTCTCTGAACAAAGACACAGTCTGTTTACATTTCTAGATTCTATCTGTAAACCCAGTTTCTCTTTCATATTTTCACTTGGATTCATTTGAACTGATGTTCAAATATGTTTAGCTATACAACATTAATGTTCTTAATCCACATTCATAACCTATACATTTTGACGAATATTACAGTATACATTATGCATGAAAGTCCTATAGTACATCCCAACAGACAAAGCAACACGTTCACAAAGTTATTCATCTTTAATGATTAATTAAATATTAGTACATCTGTAGCATCCGGATTTCAAAATGATTGTATATTGATATTATACATGTAAAATAAGATTTTGAGACAGATTATTACAGAAAAGTAATATAAAAAAAAGTTAACATTAAGTGACAAAGAAACCTGTTACATTAGTAGTGACCCCTAAGATGGGTGTCGTGAGAGAAACTGAAAAGAAAATTATCAAAAAACTTCGGTAACCCAGCTCCAGTCCTACCACTTTTCAATAATAACTCAGCTCTTAATAGTTTGTCATTTGTGGCTGTGAATCGATATTATGTAGCATTGGCTGTCTTAATCTGTTTGGGTCAGAGCAGGGCAGGGCAGCAAAGGGTATTCTGAGTTACAGTAAACCTAAGTGGATTAGTGCAGCACGTGGATCCTAGGACCGGGACCAGCACTGTAGCTTGTCACCACCTAGCCCCAGCATGGCACGTCTCTCTTCAGGTGGAAGGTAAGGGGGAAAAGCAAGTTTCTTCTCGATCACGGCCTTTCTACTCACCCAGTCAAATAAACTGACATACACAACTGTTCCAAAGTTTGCGGTCACACAGATATGTCATTGTTTTAGAAAGAATAACATCAAATTAATCATTGCTAATGTTGTAAATTACTGACATCACTGAAACATCGAGGACATATCTACACAGGCGTACGGAGGCCTATTATCGACAACCATCACTACTGTGTTCCAAAGGCACGCTGTGTTTGCTAATCTGAGTTTATTATTTTAAACTTCTATGTGATCATTGGAAAACACTTTTGTAATTATTTAAACAAAAACACTGATTACTGTTGATTGCTGATAAAAGAAGAAAGAATACTGTCCTTTAGACTAGTTCAGTAGCATCAGTCTCAAAATGATTAGAAACAAATAACTTCCTTCTGAAACACGTCAATCTATTCTTGTTCTAAGAAGGATAAGCCATGCTAGAAATTGGCAAGAAACTGAAGCGCTCGTGGAACAATGTGTACTACTCCCATCACAGAACACCACAATAGTCTCTAACCACAATAGAAGTAGTGGGAGGACCCGGTGAATGACTGAGCAAGTGGACAAATACTTTTGAGTGTTTTGGTTTGAGGAACAGGTCCGCAAACTGAAAGCTTCATTAAATAGTAGTGGCCAAACACCAGTCTCAACGTCAACAGTGAAAAGGCGACTCTGGGACATTAGCCTTCGAGGCTGATGTGTCAGATACTCAACAAGTCCAAAGAAGGGTTTTCTAATGATGAATTGGCTATTTTAATTGATAAACTTTGAACATTGGAAAACTCCAAAAATCTGAATGGCAGTGTACACTGGATGATTTCCAGCCTAATGAACCCCATAGCCTTACGACTTTAATGTCATACTGAATGGAAACATCAAAATACCAATGTAACCGTAATGTGTGTGTCTGTGTATTTTTGCCGTACTTCTTCAGGAGAACCTCTAGGAACAGCACATTTAATATGACTAAATATGTCTTGCCAATCCACTTTCAGGATAAGGCACAATATAATTGTTGGGGGGCTTTATTTAAAAAAGTAAATGATCCTTAGAATTATAAACCACCTCAGGAACATTGAAGTTGATAAACACTGCTCGCTAAAAAAAGCATGTTTTTTTAGCACATAATTTCCAAAATATATTTCTTTAAATTCACGCTAAATGCTAAAGACAACCTCTGAGAACAAGCATACTAAACGTGAATTTTCTGAAGCTGGGAAATTATACAGTGCCATCACATCCATTAATGTTAGGATAATACGGATATCATACTCTTGGGTGAACATTTCTGTTGGTCCTCCCTTGAAGTTCTGGCATATTGTGTTTTGCAAAAATGGGCTGAAAATACAAGTGGCAAGGTTTTTGCTGGATGTTAAAAATGGCACACCATCATCGGGCAGCAGACAGCCTAGTGGTTAAAGTTTTGGGCCATTGAGTTCCGAGACATCAATGTGTACAATATGTGACTGTGCCTTTAGGCAATGCAAGCTGCTTAATTACCCCATAAGTCATTCTCTGATAGAACGTTCCAAAAATCTAAAGTCTAAAATCTTAACTACAAAGTAAATGTTACATTTGCCTATTGGTGCTGCGAGAAGCATTTGTCACTGTTCTAAGCCTTAATTCCCCAAAGTAATGGAAACCTGTTCCAGTCACCCCCCATGCAGAACAAACCAAACTCAAATACTCTACATTGCTTGCTGAATATTTCCTATTTCTTACAACTAGTGTGGCAGCTGTGAATGGTTAACTCATTTTGCAAGCAGATGCTAAATACAGTTGGATGACTGAAATGACACAGATAGAATTCTACAAATTCTAAAATCTCGCACTATCCCTTTAAGCGTGAAAATAATGATTCTATTCATTTAACCTTGCTTGTAAGAATGCAAATGCTTTGCACCATGTACTCTTTAAAGGACCTTGACACTTTACACCTGGTCAAGCGCTTCTGAAAGTTGCTTACCAACCATTTGCACCACAGAGATCAATGCACAGGCAATGTCTACACAGGAGCCCTGACCACATCAGACTGACATCCAAATCAATAGCAGCTACATGTCCCACACAATGTACAGACACCATCAAGCTTAACTCACATCCATACAAACCAACTGTACATAGTGGAACTACGTCAACGTAGATGTTTCCCTTTAAAAGCCCCCTTAGGAGTACAACGTAATTCAAAGAGTGGTATTTGACCACTTTTGAGCAGTTGTTGTGAATTTTTGTCTATGCATGTTTCTTTGCCAGTGTGTGTGTGTGTTTGTTAGGCCAGTAGCAGCCAGTAGCAGCCGCTCTCTATCCCCTCTTCCTTCCCGTGAGACAGGCCTCTGGAAGAGGGGGAAAGTTGGTGATGGGGTCTGCCCTTTCACACTCAATAAAACATGCTCTACTCCCACTGTAATTACTGAACACAGCACATCCGCCCCACTCCCTTCCTCCTGGTAAGTTAGTCAGTAAGCTTGAATAAGCTCTGGATGTAATCACAAAGCTAAAGGCCCAGTGTGACTTAGCCTTACATCTCAGACAGCATTCAACATCCTTGAAAAGAGACAGGCAGATATTGTTGACCCTGTTATCGTACATGTTAAAACGTGTTCTGATGTGATCGACGACTATGCAAGTACAATATTACCTCCCAGGCATGATGTTGTTTGAATTATCTAACTTAGCTTAAAACCCAGAAAAACACCTAACGCTTTGTATTTTGAAGAGCATGCTTAAGTACTGGCTAAGTGAGTGTTTAACATGAGGCGAAGCCTCCTCCAGTTCCATTATTCCTCCGTCTGTGAACAGCCGCCAAAAGTCCTGAGCGCCGCCATGATGGAGTGCTTCCTGTGAGTAACGACCTCGGTCTGACTATCCTACCAGACGGCGGCTTGGACAGGGCAAGACTCCACTTCCTGCCTCTTAACTTCCTGTTTTTCAGGACGCGTCTGAATGCCCAACACGTGAGGCAGGAGAGAAGTAGGACGAGAGAAAAAAAAACAAGGAAGACCGCCTCCCTCTGATCCATTCTCTCTGATCCAGGCCCTTTCCTGACGATACGCCTGAGACTAAACAACAACAGGACTCCATCTCCCGTGGAGTGTCTGTGTGTGTTCATTATTGCTCCAGCACACACTCGTCGAACAGGCTGGAGGGGCACACGCTGCTACAGACTTCAGGCCTATGGCCTGTTTTGGCCTGCACTGATAATGAAACATCTCCTGGGTTACATAATGACAAACCACTACTCCAAACACACACTATAGCACACCCCATACTGATCAGACAGAGTTCACGCCACAGAGACGTCAGGGTGAAGCGGCACCAATATTCAATCAAATAACTACAAATTAGAAAGAAAGGGCATGGAGCGATTCTGCTGCTTCATTTCAATGAGACCCTGACATACTGTAAGTGCGTTAAGCAATGAACACCACGTCTTTTTGTTCTTCCTTTACACCTGTACCTGTAAACGGGGGGGGTGTTGGCCCGGGGGGTGGAGGCGAGCCAGCCACTCTCTTACCTGCTCCTACACTACTCTTTGCTACTCATGCTTATCTCCCACTCCAGCCGGGACACGGAGGACCGTGGCCCCAGAAGCAGCATCACCAGTGTTAATGTCTCCTGATGCTAATCTGACACACGGCTGATCCTTCAACAACCACTTTCTCCATTCCTCTCTCTCTCTCTCTCTCTCTCTCCGTCCCTCTTTCTTTTTCCGTTCCTTCTTTACTCCCTCTGAACCAACCTCCCCCCACCCCCACCCGCCGTCCTCGTCTCTCTCTTTCTCACTCTGTACATTCCCTCACCTCTGTTTCCTAGGCAACTAATGAGATATAATTATTAAGATCTACCGAAGGGGTGTGTGAACAAAGATTTGTGAGAGGCTACAGGAAAGAGAGGGAGAGCATTTTGTCTGTTAGACATGCTTTAGATGTGTGAATGTCAGGCGTTTTACATAACTTTCTTCGTACAAATATTTTTAGGGTGACCTTATCATTCTAAACTAAAACACATTCGGGAGATGCTAAGACGATAAATGTAGGAGAACAGCGTGGGATTTATAAATAAGTTAATGAGAAAGAAAATATACTTTGGTTGTAAATAATGCTATCACAATCAAAACCAATCTGATTGGTTAGTTGTGGTTGTCGGGATTTAACGAATGTCTTCCTTCCCGCCCAATTTTGTGAAGTGAGATGCATGACCAAGTCATTTCACGACAAGTCTAAATGATTTGGAGGATATGTGTCCTCCTACACAGACCCATGCACAGACGTCTGGAGGGGCCGGGGCCAAATCCAAAAAAGGGCACCTGCAGAAAAGATTGTTTTTAAATAATATATGCAACCAAATCTTTTTTAATGCATAACAGCAACAAGTATTTATTTTGCATATATACAACCCCATTTGGAAAATGTAAAGAAAAACTGAATGCAATGATTTGCGAATCATTTGAACCCTAAGTCCCAAAACAAATCAAATGTTTAAACTAAGAAACTGTATTGCTTCTTAGAAAATACACGTTCACTTTGAATTTGACGCCAGCAACAGGTTTAAAGAAAGCTTAGACTGAGGCACCAAAAGACTGGATACGTTGTATAACACCAAAAAAATAAACCTGGTGGAATATCAAACAACTAATTAGGTCAATTGGTAACAGGTCAGAAACATCGTTGGTTATTAAAAGATCATTCCAGAGAGGATGGACCTGTCAGAAGTAAAGATGGGGAGGGGTTCACCACTCTGTGAAAGACTGCGCAGGCAAATAGTGCCACAATTCAAGAATAAAGCATCACAACCTAAAATTGCAAAGAGTTTGAGGCTCTAATAATCTGCAGTACACCCTACCATTAAAAGATTAATCTAGGTATACAAGGGATAAGGCCAAAAACCAACATTGGATGGCCGTGATCTTCAGGCCCTCAGACACCACTGATCTAAAAACAGACCCGATTCTGTAGAGGAAATCCCACGATGGGCTCAGGAACACCAAAAAACACTGAAAACAATGTGACGTACTGTGAACACAGTACGTCACTGTGAACACAGTACGTCATTGCATCCAAGTTAAAGCTCTACTCGAAAATAAAACATTTATATAAACGAGATTTAAAGCCAATACTGCCTTCTCTGGGCGGAGCTCATTTAAGATGGACTGCGGGACCGAGGAAAACTTCTTTGCAGCACAAGTTCAAAAGCCAGCATCCGGGATGGCATGGGTTATTGGGAAACAGGGTTGTACTATGTGCCCACGATGTGCCCACGATGTGCCCACTATGTGCCCACTATGTGCCCACTATGTGCCCACTATGTGCCCACTATGTGCCCACTATGTGCCCACTATGTGCCCACTATGTGCCCACTATGTGCCCACGATGTGCCCACTATGTGCCCACTATGTGCCCACTATGTGCCCACGATGTGCCCACTATGTGCCCACTATGTGCCCGTGAATCTGGAAATGCTTTGCTTCAAGGCTCAAATAGGGCTGCACTCTGAGATGTTTAATACAGGGTTG
This sequence comes from Novumbra hubbsi, assembly GCA_016801125.1. Taxonomy (NCBI): domain Eukaryota; kingdom Metazoa; phylum Chordata; class Actinopteri; order Esociformes; family Umbridae; genus Novumbra; species Novumbra hubbsi. The sequence goes on from JACXGK010000907.1 coordinate 75,607, forward strand.
AAGTACTTTTAATAAGCACAAAAAAAACATAAATTGTGCTAAATTCAATCGCCCAGGGCCTTTGTCTAGCCCGGGCCTAAAAACTATTCCACAGCACCTAAACCAAGACATTTCAGACACTGAACATACCCCCCAATAGCATCCTTATATATTTACATATGATTACATGCAAATAGGTATGCATCATTACGAACAACAGCCAGAATCAGTATTAGCATGTCTTCTGTCTTTTAAAGTGACTGTAGAAAGGATGAACATACATCCTGAGCTGGAAAATAAGTTAACTTATAAATTAACATTTGTATTCATTTCTGAATGTCAAGCCTGTCTGCCAAGAAGATGTGTGCCAGCTGAGCCTAGTAATGTTGCAGATGTTTTAAATTAATGTAGCTACTGTAGCAACGCACTATTGTCGCAGAGCAATACATTCCAAGCTAGCACGCTAGCTAGGTATCCAGAACATCTTTAAATATGCCTATCTATTTCAGTTGATAGAAGATGAACCTTAGACTTTGTCAGAGGGACGGTGAAAACAGCAGCAGGAAGCGTTCTTTCAGGCACTCACCAGAAACCCAGTGTATGTTGTATGTTAGCTAGCTGGCTGCTCATATGATGCAATAGATTTACCAAGCCAAAGCGCTTGAATTATGAGCTAACCAGCCAGTGGGCAGCACATTAAATGCCATAAAAAGCATTTGAAAGAAGAGGTGTGTTTTGTATTTTGCTTGGGTGTCTATTTTTCATGTTACTGCATAATCTTTGGTTGTGTTAAAAAAAGAAAGAAGATATTCTTACAACAAAAACATCCAGAGCGGAGGGCACTTTGCAGATGGAAGGGCAGTGGGTCAGGGGCCATCGCCCCCCTTCACCATGTCTGTGCATGTGCCCGCTCCTACTGTAAGCACACCCAGCCAGGCTGTTCTGCCTTATCCAGCCAAGTTGAACATGCAGCCAAGCTGTTCTGCTTTTATCACAACACTTGCTCACGGAGTATTAGAACACATTATCCAGCCAACAACTGCAGAACGGTAGGGCAACCCAGTCAAACATCACGACCACGCATCCGGACAGAGCCCACTCAGAGTCTTGTTCAATGTCGATATGCTGCAACCAACATTCAAACTCTAAGGAAGTTACTTTGACCACTGCATCAACTGGAAATAAACATTTTAAATAGCAAATCTTGCCAAATGATAACTTATAAACACTTTTGCGTAAACGATGAGTCACTGGTTTTTAAATGTTGTAATGGAAATGGGTTGTAATTTACATGTTATTCTCCGGGTTTACCTTGCTGGGTCAACAGAGCCTGGGGTCAAAAGGTTACATAAAGAATAATGATAACTGGGACATGGCATATCTTCACTATTTTAGCATGCATCTGAGAGTAAGACACTGATTCAAGTAAGACACACAGATTTTCTTCAAAATTACCAAAACATTTTATATACACATTACATGGCTAAAAGCATGTGAATACCCAAACATCACACCTATGTGAGTTGGCCTGACATCCGATTCCAAAACCATGGGCGTTCATTTGGAGTACGCCTCCCCCTCAGCTAGATGTAGCTGAAACACAATAATTAGTAGGGATGTACACATACTTCAGGCCATATATGTATATAGGGGCAGTGAGGCGGTATTCACAGACTGCAGGCATTTGTGTTGAGGGCCCCAACCAGAGCAGGACTAGGAGGGGTTTATCTCTCCCTATGAGGACTGCTACCTCACCCCAACTCTCCACTGGTCGAGCTGTAATCCCACGTTGGATCAATGCAAGTTCAAACAATCATCCATCCTGCTAGCACCTAACTCTGGCTGGGATGATAGAGCTACAGACAGGGATACGCAGAGCCAAATCTACTTATCACCTCCACGATGACATTGTCAGGAAACCCCCACCGGATCAACTGGCTCTGCTTTTGGAGAAAATAGCTTTAGACCGCCACATCCGTCAATAAACAGGAGACATGGACAAATGCAACAGAAAATAATCTCTTCAGGGGGAGAGATGAATATCGGAACATACTGTACAACTTTACAGCGTGGACAATCTAGATATGTGTTTTGCCACTTTTAAAAGAATTCCTCTATTGCTTGCTGAATACAGTTGCATTGATAAGGTTCAAGGTAGGGCGATGTTTGGATATAGGCTACATATCCAGATAAAAGACAAAGAACAGGAAATGGAAATCGAGTGCTCGCAGACACCCTGCCTTTCTGTTTCGCAGTAATGTCAAGGGACGAGAGGACTATGCAAGGTGACTTTGACTAAATGCCTTTAGGGTCCATGAGAAAAAGCCATTGACATGTCTTTAAATTGTTCTCACCATACTGTGGCCTAAAGTCATGTATGTTAAAACCACAAAGGACAAAAAAAATGTAATACACATTATTTCCCTTGGACTTGGAGGCAACGTGAGAAGGATCCAGGAAGTCCACCGCCACAAGCCGGAGATACAGTGTCCTGCCAACATGTACACTCTAGCAGCCGGAACTGCTCAGTTATCTTTCATACAGACAGTGAAGTTCAGAACACAGAGCTTAGTAAACATCATAGTGTCAACCAATGCTAATGTGCACTTGTGAGTGTAAGTATGTGAGCCTGCGTGTTTGTGAGAGAACTTAAAGGAAATAGCGAGGAACCCTTTCTGTGGAAGAGAGGAAGAGCTCCCCACCCCCAGTTCTCTGCCCATGTGCGGTAGCAGCAGGGTGGTAACATAATTACTGCTGGGACACTTCTATTCCCAATGATCCATTTGCGTCAGTCAGGTTTTCGAGCCCAGCCGATGAATGGATTCTCAGTTTCTCAAGGATAAAGAGATGACCCTCTCCTAACTGTTATGTCCATTTCATGTGCAGGGACCACTCTCTTTCTCAGGGTTATCTACTGGTGCTTATTCTACTACAGTTTTCAAGCATGAAGAAATGATTGCAGGTTTAGTGTAATTTCTTAATTACTGATCAACATTGAGAATGGAGACACAACTTGCCATTCAATTGTGAACAACCAACAGGCTAAAAATAAACTAGATTCAACAACTTAAAATTGAGCATGTTTCAGTTTTGGAGACTAAAATGAAAATAGTTTTTGTCTATATTATTAAACTATTATGTCAAAGAATCACTTCTAATTGAACAGAATTCTCTATTCCAACTGAGAATATAAAATTAAACAATGTGAAATTACTCAACTGAAGATGGTAACTTAACATCCAACATTTCTGTTTTTAGGCCAAAATCTCTAAAAACATGTCACAAACAGCATCCCATATGACAGACAGTATGTCAATTTAGCCAGTGAATTTCCATATATGAGTCAGTGTCACAATGTGACATTTTCTCTGGCTGAGAACTTCAAGTGTCACTACAAACAAAGTTCTTTTTTTTTTAATAATTTGATGGAATCACAGATGAAACAGGTCTAACAGCAATGCACATACTGCACAATTCTCCACATTTGTATAAATTTTCTTTATAATGTAAACATTTCAGGAACAAGAGAAGTGGATTTTCCGAATGCCTTTAAACCTTAAAGCACTCAGACCTCACAATAATTTATTCTAAAATATGCATATCATCTATGCAGGTTCAGTGAACCTGCTGGCAGTGTGAGCTGGTGTATTTGTCCATTTATATGAGTTTCCATTGCCAGTGGATAATCACACCAGTAAGCATACCTTATCCCAACATACCACCAGTCACCATCCCTTATCCCAACATTCCCCAAGTCACCATCCCTTATCCCAACATTCCCCAAGTCACCATCCCTTATCCCAACATACCCCAAGTCACCTTCCCTTGTCCCAACATACTCCAAGTCACCATCCCTTATCCCCACCTACTACCAGTCACCATCCCTTATCCCAACATACCCCAAGTCACCATCCCTTATCCCAACATACCCCAAGTCACCTTCCCTTGTCCCAACATACCCCAAGTCACCATCCCTTATCCCCACCTACTACCAGTCACCATCCCTTATCCCAACATACCCCAAGTCATCATCTCTTATCCCAGCATACCCCAAGTCACCATCCCGTATCCCCCACATACCCCCAGTCATTCCCCTAGCCACCTTACCCTTATTCCACCATGCCTGTAGTCAACCTACCCTTATCCCAACACTCCCCTAGTCACCCCACCCTTTCCCAACCTACCCCCAGTCATCCTACATTTATCCTAACATACCCAAAACCCCTCAACCCCAAGTCAACCAATCCTTATCCAAACAAATCCCAATCAACCTTACCCTCTAAACTCCAGGTTCCTTACCCCCCCGCATCCAGCTCCCTTATCCACACATCCCAAGTCCCATTGCCCCATATCCCCAACCCCACCACCCTTCTCCCTCAACCCCCACCCCCTACACCCAGCCCCAACCCCCAGCTCCCTTATCCTCCCTATCCCAAGCCCCCTTACCACCCATACCCCAGCCCCTACCCCTAACCACCTTATCCCCCCTACACCAAGCCCCCGTACACTCAGCACTCCTAGCCCTCCTCTGTCCCTAAGGCAACCTACAAGCTGTGTTCGGTGGCATGACAGCCTTTTGATGTTCCACAGATCGCAACTCCAAAATGGTAAACAGCACAGATGAATCAAGATCTTCCTCCTGGGGGAATTCTCTGTGTAAGGATATTAGGGACGTCATGCATTAATGTGTCTCGGAAACACTACATTCACTCGCTCTCATTTCATCTCGGAATACACTGAATATCCAGATGAAACATTAACGTTTAGTTTAAATACAGTATTTAATTACCCATGAACTATGCATTTTTGTCCTGAATTCCTGTGACTTTACCTAGTTGCGGTGTGCACATCCTATTGTTTCGGTTGGAAGCTACCTTCAGTTTTGATCAACTTTGCAATGGTGCATCTTTAAACAGATTTATTTTTAAAAATGGCTTGAAATAAATATTTGATTTTATCATCCCGTTTTTATCTTGCTCTCTGTCCCTCTGTTGCTCAGTGTTCCATTACATAAAGGTTTATGCAACCCAAGCAACATGGACCATCATGACTCAGAATTCTGAAAGGTTCAGCATTGATCTGGCTTCTTATATAAAAAAATTTTAGAACAACAATATTGTTATGCTAACTCGTAAAGTGACTGTAGAGATAGTAACAATTTCATATTAATCTCTCAGTTGGCAAACGTTCAAATGCTAAACAACACAATTGTTGAATAGAATAATTTCAACAGTCAAGTAAATGTTTCATTATAATAGAAACACTTTTTATTGTAAATGGACCATGTTTAAAGTCCAGACGCATTTTGCTTTGATTCCTTATTTCACATACAAACAATATGTCTAATAAATAAAAGATGTTTTGCGTATATCAGGTAATCTTGTATTTACCTGAGACTCCTTTTGCCATTGAAATGCTCAGTCTGCTGGTGAGAGCATGTTGATTCAAGTTAAAGGCACACTCCATACACATAATAAACCCATACAAAATGCCTAGCTCCTCCAAAAACACACTGTGTTTAAAAAAGTAATCAAATTTTGTCTTATGTAAACTCACTCTGTCTAAGACAGGGGTCTCAAACCGGTTCCACGGAGGGCCGAGTGCCTGCAGGTTTTCACTCTCACATTGTACTTGATTGATTGATTATGTCACTGACTGGTTAGGTCTACCCTCATCTCGGCACTCCGTGGAACCGGTTTGAGACCCCTGGTCTAAGATATAAAACAACCAATCACAATCCCATTTAAAATGAGGTTCAGGTGTGCAACAATTTGTTTGGGAAGTGAGATATGCTGCTCTGTTTGTTTGATTTTATGTAACTGGAACGGTTCCTTAAATACACTGCACTGATAAACAAATAATTGAGCCTGACCCGCTTAACCCCTTAAAGCAGGAGGATACATATACAAATATATTATGATCAGAACTATACAGATTGTGATGTGAAAATTCATAACACCTGAACAGGCTAACATTTTTGAATATATCATAAATGTATATGAAAATCTTGTTTTTGACTGCATTGCCCCTTTAAAAAAGAAGAGGAAAGATGTACAGTAGATACAAAATGATACAGTAGATAGAAAAGAAAGATGTACAGTAGATACAAAATGATACAGTAGATAGAAAAGAAAGATGTACAGTAGATACAAAAACCACCCGGCACTGGCATGAAATCTAATGGACACAAAGTCATTTTACTTTAAAAACTAAACAAAAACTGAGTAATAACTTTCACTTTAAAACATGGTCTTATATAAATGTTTGTCAGCCTGGTGCATGGCTGGTGTTTATGCAACGAGCGTTTGAATGGGGGCATATCCGTGGAAAAGTTATGCTCATACAGGACAAAAAGGACAGAAAATGAGTCATACTAAAGTATTTACTCTATCAATAGTTGTTGTTTGTTGCTCAGAACATTACAAAAAACAACATATCTCCTTCCTCTGTCCTAAGACCAAGAATACATTATTTGTAACTTACCAACAATAAAATCAATCTAAACTGCTAAAAAAAATAAGGGAGCACGTAACCATCACAGTATAAAACCAAGTCAATTAAAATGCAGGCATATTGATCTGTCCAGTAAGGAAGTATAAACAATTGTGAATCCATATCACCTGTTTTGCTAACAAACGAAAGTGACATCAGGTGCAACAGCAAGACATCCCCAAAAAAGGGAATGGTTTAGCAGGTGGTGGCCACGTGGCTCTCCTCATCCTACCTGACTAAATATTTAACTGTTATGTCCATTTCATGTGCAGGGACCACTCTCTTCCTCAGGGTTATCTACTGGTGCTTATTCTACTACTGCAGGAGCAAGTATCTGCTCTCTTGTGCGAGGAGGAACAGGAGGAGCACTCCCAGAGCCCTTCAAAATGACCTCCAGCGGGCTACTGACGTGCGTGTCAGACCTCCTCAAAAATAATCTCTGGTTTTCTTTCTATTCCTCATGCTCATTGCAAGGATGAACTGCTTGATATAAAATGTATTTAAAACGACTTCTATTAGGCACCGATAATACTGTGCAGGACATTTTAGGATCTCTTTGTGGATTAGGCTAAGATGCTGTCAGTCATTTTTGTTTTGTTTTGCTAGCATATGTGGATAGCAAAATATTTTTCAATTAGAACTCTTTTCTAGAAGGAACTGTTCGTTATTTGAATAAAGTACAACAGTGCCAATGTTTTTGGCCATGACTACACACACACACACACACACACATAAACACAGAGATAGGCCCTGCTGCCTGCCTCTCCAGGAATCTTTTCAAGCCAACTGTTCTGTGATAGCCTGTGGCTCTGACTGAGTCCCAGTTGCTGGTGACGGATGCCTCTCCCCCCATGCATGGTCTGAACATTGTTGGCAGCTGGGTCAGTGACAGGGGGCTGAGAGGAGGCAGAAAGGGGAGAACAAACTAGCTGGGAAGCAAAGAGTGTGACACTGTCCAGCTACAGCCAGAGAACAGCTGATATACCAGGGATGGGCTCATTCAGTCTAGCGTTTCACCTGGATCAGCAATGCAGGCACGCCATGTACAACGAGGAAAGCAGGGCAGAGACAGGTGGCAGACTCGACCACAGAGATCCTATTAAATTATTATATTGTTCTAATTTCTAATTCTACGGACTCAACACACTCTCACAGTGGCTTAAGAGAGACGGACTCAGGAGACAGAGAGTAGGGAAAAAATACTAAAGCCGGAGAGGGAATGAAATATGGTTGGCACTGTATAAGTGTAAATCTAAATATGTATATATATATATATATATATATATATATACATACATACAATGAGCCTCAACATGATTTGGTGTGTATATATTTATTGGGGAATAACATATTTTCAGTAATACATGCATTCTTTTATATATATATATATATATATAAATATATATAAGGGCTTGGGGAGTTAACGCGTTAATCTCTGCGATTAATTTGAAACGTTTAAGGTTAAAATAATTTAACACAGCACCATTTTTGCAAACACTAAAGCCTCGGTTTAACCACTTACTGTTGTGACAGCTATTGTGAGTTAGTGACGGGATGTTCGGTTCTACTGCCTAGGATCTTTGAATCTCGTTCAGCAAATTTAAATCCTTTTTTTCGTCTATTGTTCCGGGGGCTGGGGGTCCGACGTTTAATAGGTAGGCTAAATACGTCCACTATTGCAAACAAATCATATTCTGAATGTAGAACTCTTAATGCATCTAGAAATTGCAGTACGCTGGCTACAGAAAAAAAAATGTTTAACTGGGTCTTCGGTAAAGTCGTTCTTCATTTTTGTCACGTTACAGTTGCATACGGTAGCTCTATGGAATTGAGCGAATTGAGCTCAAATGTATTAAACGTAAGAAAGTAAAAACGTTACTGAAATATTTGTTAACTCTATAAATAAAAGCAAGGCTGTCGTATGCAAATACGAAATTCAATCGTGTGAAAAAAAATATGCTTTCATCATATTCGATCCAAGAACGTTACTGTAGTGCTGTCCCATTCCTATTTATAGTATGTTGTGCCCTTGCAGCCTCTAGCACTCAATCACATTCCAGGTGACACCAATTAAGTCTGTGAGGGTTCAGGGCTTAGGGTTTAAGGGGGACATTTGGATTGGGCCCTTAAAGCTTTGTTGTTTATGTTGCTGCATATGATGGATGGGAATGACTACTCTGTTGTTTTGTTTACAGTTCAGAAGATGTCATAATGTTCTTTAATTTGTTAATTTTTGTAATTGATTCCCAGCCCTAATACATATGTTAATATACAATTATTAAAAAAATTAAGGGAACACTTAAATCACACATTGGGAAATATATTAAAGAAACCTTGCAATTATTCCCCTTTTGGGTGTTGTCTTGCTGTTGCATCTCCAGTGCACCTTTTGATATCCCTGAGTTTAATTGACTTGGTGTTATACTGTGATGTTCCTTATATTTTGTAACTGTGTTTATATAACCATACAGTGCACTCCAATAGTACTGGCACAGTAAATTCAAAACTGCTATTTTTGCAGTAAACTCAACAGATATGGGAATATGATTAATAGATGCGGCAAAAGGTCAAACATCTGTTGCAACACATATACTGTACATTTGACCACCTAAGAATAACAGCTCTATCAGAGTGCAATTCCCCCATTTTATTCAAGCATAATTATTGGAACAATTTTACTTATCTAAGAAGTATAAAACTATTTAGTATTTAGTTGCAAGTCACTTGGATGAAATAGCTGCAGTGCTTCTGCAACACATTGACATTGCCAAACTCTTAGTATCATCCTTTGAGATGCTTTAAAAATCCTTTCCACAGTCATTTGGAGCTCTTGATTGTTTTGGAAAATGTCTGCCTCCAGTCTCCACTTCAGCAAGTGAACTACATGTTCAATTGGATTTAAATTAGAATATTGACTTGGCCAACGAAATGCATTCCACTTTTTTCCTTGATGAACGTCTTGGTTGAGTCTGGTTGAAGAGACTACCAATGAGTCTGGTGGCATTTTCTTGCACACTATACACTTCTGAATTAATTTTGCTGCTGCCATCATTTGCTACATCACCAATAAAGATGACTGAGCCCATGCCATGACACTATCC
>JACXGK010000908.1:0-22990 GCA_016801125.1 Novumbra hubbsi
ACCCCCTCTACCAGTACTTAGTTAAACACATTACCCCCCTCCATAATACCAGTACTCAGTTAAACACATTACCCCCCTCCATCATACCAGTACTCAGTTAAACACATTACCCTCTCTACCAGTACTCAGTTAAACACATTACCTCCCTCCATCATACCAGTACTCAGTTAAACACATTACCCTCTCTACCAGTACTCAGTTAAACACATCACCCCCCTCCATCATACCAGTACTCAGTTAAACACATTACCCCCCTCCATCATACCAGTACTCAGTTAAACACATTATCCCCCTCCATCATACCAGTTCTCCGTTAAAGAGCCTTTTGGGCAAGAGGACTGTAACAAGTGGGGCGTTTGATTAACACGGAAAGGGACATCTTCATTTGGCAGGAGCATGTTGTATGTGAGGAGTTTGTCCTGCAAACCCGATGTGACACATCTCTCCGGCTCTGAGATCACCATCTGTGGGTTAGGCCCAGCCCAGCCACGCACCTCCCCCAGAGTCCCAGACCAATGTGATTCTCGCAGTCCAATGTGGCGACGGTTGCGGAAATGGCCCAGCAAGTTGTAGTTCTCTTCCACCACCGAAAAAGTATGAAGGTCGGCAGCTTGTTGCTGTTGAACGACATGGCTGTGTGGGCGTGCACATCTGCCTAATGCATAGGGGAGGGGCCTCGCTTGTACGATCAGCATGGCCGCTGGTCTAAATCAAGTATCTCGGCACGGGGGGACAAACCAGGGATGATTTCAACCTGTTTTCTTTCCGTCTCCTCCTCCCGTAATGTTTGTTGACCTTTTCAGGCAGACCCAGTGCTTTCAACCAGACTAAAGAGGATTTGTATGGCTGGGGACGGACTTGCTCGTCACTCCTTGCCCAAGGTAGACCAGGGAAATTAATGTCTTGTGACGTGCGACAAACATGAAGGAATACAGGAAACGCCAGAGGGCTAATAGATTGACTGGGTTTATGGTCTCTATAGGATCTAAACCAGCCGTCCAAAGAAGAACTATAGAATGCAGGACGTACTCCCAGAATGACATTAAAACTATGCATTTTTATAAAAAATAAGATTGACATAGACATACATATATTTACAGATGTGGTTACTCTTTGACATTTTTGCCCAAATCATTATATATTGTAGCACAGAGAAACATCTAGAAGGAAGAATACTAATTCAGATAGAGGTTGGTTAGCTCTCCAAGGCTCCATTTACAAAGGCATACTAATAATGATATATTCACACTAATTGGTCTTTTGACCAACCAGATATTTTACCCAATACGTAGCTGAGCAGCCTGTGTTTGCAGCCTAATGCATTCATAGCCGCAGGATTTCATGTGGTGTGAGTAGAGGAGGAATTCTAATCATTCACTGACCAAAGATCCTGCTCGACTACAGATTGAACCCATTGGCTCAATAGAGAAAAAAAATAAGAAAAAAGTACAGATAAGTCACAGAACCCTCGACCCTCCTGGATGCCTTAGAACCAATTCATGATAAATCGGTTGTGAACAGTAAACCACATTGAGTTTCAACCGCTACGACGTTTGGTGGGCCAATTCCATTCCAATTGTCGTTCATCTGCAGTAGTCGCCTCTTTGCAGTTAAAGCCGTTGTCATGTATAGTATATATAATGAGTTCTACGGTAAACTTGTCAATCGAGGCCTCTTTGTTAAGTACTGTATGTGAGACCGGCAATCTTCATGTGTGTTTACAGTCGCCCGTCTAACTCAGCAATCAAACTAAAACCACTCATTTGCTGAGGAAAACATCATTTCACTCCAATTCGTGTATTACAATTTGTGTCAGTGGCACAGCCAAAACAGCTAGACGGCAATAATCCAATTGTTTTTATGTAAATAAGGACTCAACGCTTTATATCAGTGAAAGCAAATTAAAATACTTGTCAGCTAAACACTTACATTTGATATAATTTGCTGTTTAGCAATATCTTTCAATGACCTTCATTGTCGAACAAGCAAGGAATGCAATTAAATAAAATATTTAGCGGTGGCTATTCTGAATATATTAAAGATAACCAGTGTAGTTGCAACTTATTGAAAGGGCCTCTTAAGCCTTGGACAGTTAAACAAAAGTAAGTCTATGATGAATGCGGACACAGGAACATTTTGCTGTGTTTCTTTTTTGTAACTAATTCACGGAAGGCCAAACACCTGTGGTATTAAGAAAATAAACAAACACGGGTCAGAATTTGATTGATTCTGTCTCAAATAGCTACTGACAAATTTCCCAAATCAATTTAAATCGACAGATTTTGCATTATACTCAATATACATTAAGTCGTTTTTTACTGATAGCAACAACCGTATCACAGGTTTTCTTGAAATTACTTGTTAGATATTTGTGCCACCCAAACCCAAAAGTTTTTTTCATGTGCTGAATACAATTTTCTTCAGACTTTTTGAGAAAGCAATGTGATTGGTTGACTTAACATGCATTTTAATCAGGTAGGGGGAACAGCTTGCACTGTTGAGTACGAGAACAATAGACGCTATCCTTTAATTAAATCCAGCAATTATTGGCAGATTATTCCAGATGAATGTGTTACCAAGGTAGTTACCGGGAATCCCCAGACACTCTGTGTATTTTAACTAGACCGCAGCATGTGTTCGCCGATTAAACTTTTCAATTTCTCGTCGAGCCATGGATTAGGTGAGTCTGCGACTTAAGTCAGGGCTATAACAAAAGTGTAAAACGCCTGATGCAAGTAAATGTCACAAAATCAAGTCAGTTTCTGTTGTTTCAATTCACTTTAAAATCAGATTTTTTTTAAAGGGATATTAACATTATTGGTTGCTTTTCTAACTAAGGGTCGTCCCTGCACAAGTAAGAGCTTAGTGGAACCTTCCAGAGAAGGTTCAAGTTAAATGGTTAAAGTTGGGGAACGGCTTAATCAGAAACTTAACGTTCATAGTCATGGTGTGCAGTTGAAAGGCAAATCCTCAGTCCCCAAGCGAAGTAACCAGGCAAACCACCCAGTTATTTAAAGCTCACCATTTCTCCTAGTTGTCGTTTTACCCACATGGATAAATGTCTACTAAAGATGTGAAACTGGTGTTAAATAATTGGTCCCACAAGATTGGTTTGAACACTACTGAGCTACCCATAGGCCAGGGGTATTCAACTCTGGCCCTTGAAGACGGTTGCATTTTTTCATTGCCACCCCGTATCCAGGAGTCATTTTGATCTGCGACACCAGGTGGGTCCAATTAAGATGAGGTGGAACAGAAAACCAGCAGGCTGCAGACCTGGTCTGGTAACTGTTGAACACCCCTGAGTTATGTTTTCCTTCTCTCTCTCTCTCCCTCCCTCTCAGCATTTCCTTTGTCTTCGTTTACTAATATTTCAATGAATCCAGTCTAAATTCTCATAACCATATTTATGGGACAGCATTCTCCTACCAACCCCTCCACCCCTTCTCCTTCCCTGTCCCGGTCACTACCACCCTGCCCCCCCTTTGTCAACGTCCCCGTCAGTCTGGCTCCGTCCACAGTGGGACCCTATGTCCTGCATTCTCCTCTAAGACCAAGCCGAATAAGCCCAGGAACAGTGGCCATGCTCAAGTGGAGAATAGGGTGCGGTTTGGACTATGGACAGCTGGGTAATGGCCACCTCAAGTCATCGGTGGCCACGGGCGAGTTCCACAGTGAGTCATAATAATGTGAACGGACACTGAGGACGAGGAGCGATGACAAAAGAGAGGAGACGAGGCCGAGGCGGATAAATGGCGAGAGAGAGAGAGAGAGAGACCAGAAGAACAGGGAAAGTGAGTGGCAAGAGGCACTGCAAGGTGAGGTGCTGGGCAGATTTAAAGGCTGGAGGATTTGAGGGGACCGCGGTTATAAAACGGAAGGGGAATAATCGCCCCGCTTGTGCCTCTCTGTTGCTCCCAACCCTCAGATAATCTCATTAAGAGTTACATTCTGCCCACTTAACAGGCCGTTAGAATGGCCTCAGGACAATTATCAGAGCCAAGTGTTGTGTTCCGAATGACACGCTATTACCGAAATAGGCCACTACTCCTGACCGGGGGCCCTGGTCTTAAGTAGTCTCTTCGGTGGGGAGTAGGGTGCCAGTTGGGACGTGGGTGGCGACACAAAAAAGTCAACAATCCATTTATCTCACTATAGATGCCCACGTCTTGTAGCCCCCCCCACGTCACGGTTGTTCCCTTCTTTCTATTATGCGTGAAGTACAAAGGACTTGAACAAGCAGCCTTAGACGTTGCGGATCTACTCTGTTCTCCGGACTCTCGGCCATGGAAGTAATTCCATTACGGTGGTGCTGTCAGGCCCGGGAGGGGGGGTGGGGGGGGGTGAGCAGGCAGCCAGACCACTTCATTGGAGGGAACAGCTAGTGCTGAGAGCCTGCCTACTTCGAAGCACGGAGACACATAATGGAGCGGGGAAACCTTTTCTTTTATTGTTTTCAGAGCATGATGCACTTACAACACTCCCCCGACTAACCCTCCTCTCTGCGTGTCTCTCTCGCTCCTTCCCCCCGACCTTCTGTCCATCTCGTTCTTATATCTCTCGTTTGTCTTGGTTTTAACGTGCATCCTCTGGTTCTTCTCGCTCCTTGTCCCGGCGGTGTCAAGCGTAATAAGGGAAGGAGGTGTTCTCCTAGTGACAGCAGCCAGGGGGGTAATGAGTCTGAGGAGGTGAAACATCAGGAAGAACACAACACGCTATGCACAGGCCAGGCACTCGGTTTCATTGTTAGGTCGGCCCTGGTTTACACACGCACACGCCATATTGGGGATCTGTGAGCCCCTGTTTCGTCCAGCCAAACAACAAACCCGTCATGGAAAAATACGAAAGTAATAAGTATTGCCAGAGAATTTCCTAAGTCTCCTATTAATACTTTCCCAGCCATTTGTTTTTTAACGAATACAGCGGAAGTAAACATTTGCACTCAGCACTTTGTTCATTTAGTGACTGTTGTGTCATGCTCAGAGCTTGTAAGATGATAAAGGACTTGGTCTCGTCCGATCACTGTATTAACTCAAATTACACCAGAAGCCGGGCTGAGCTAGGTGGTGTTGGGGGTTGGGGGGAGGGGTGGACAGCTCTGCTCCTCCTAACACCACTGTCTGGCGGGGGGAGATACGAGATCAGTCCCTATCCCTCTATCCCGTACCCAATCTCCGTTCAGCGGGCTGGCATGGCACAGATCAACCCCCAAGCAGGCCACTGATGCAGGAAGGGATCTCTCGACATCCCAGGGACCTCCACTCTCGAGAACAGAATGCATGGCTATGGCAATGTTATGGTAAACACCTGAGGACAACGCGAAAAATTGGTGTGGCTGTCTTCTGAGACAACATTGTTTTGGTAATAGATAAACAAGTGCCCCGTTAAGTGGATCGATATCGTGGTCAAACTTTTAATTAACTAGACACAAACACACACACACACATAAACAGACACGCATCCACGCAGTCTCCCTCAATGTAAAATGGAACAAAGCATTGAGGAAGACTGCGTGGATGCCTGTCTGTTTATGTGTGTGTGTTTGTGATTGTCTTCACACCCAGTCTCTTTCCTCTATTTCTTTCTCTCTGGGGTTTTAACTTTTTGCATGTCTAGCCTATAGCCTGAATAGTAGATTGAACAATTTTCTCCACCCTATCATTTGGAGAGAGATTACTCTTTTGTCAGCAGATAACTGGAAGGCATAAACATACAAATAGAATTGCAAATTCTCACAAAATAAAGTAATAAAAGTCACACAAATACAGTGTCTCTCCCGGGGAGTGTATTACCTCCTTTGAAATTATGCCCATCATCTCTCTATTTATCATCCCTCCATCTCTCCTCCATCTCTCTTTCCATCACTTTATCTCTCTTCCCATCTCTCTTCCCATCTCTCTTCCAATCTCTCTTCCCATCTCTTGGCTCTCCCATCTTTCTAACACTTCATTACTTCTCTTTCATCGCTTCATTCCTTCATAACCTTCCCCTGAGCTCTTCCCACCCTTCGCCTGGGCTCTTTGCTCCCTTCCCCTGGGCTCTTCCCACCCTTCGCCTGGGCTCTTTGCTCCCTTCCCCTGAGCTCTTCACACCCTTTGCCTGGGGTCTTCGTACCCTTCCCCTGAGCTCTTCCCACCCTTCCCCTGGGCTCTTCACTCCCTTCCCCTGGGCTCTTCGCTCCCTTCCCCTGAGCTCTTCACACCCTTCCCCTGGGCTCTTCCCACCCTTCGCCTGGGTTCTTCGCTCCCTTCCCCTGAGCTCTTCACACCCTTCCCCTGGGCTCTTCGTACCCTTCCCCTGGGTTCTTTATTTGTGCGTTCCCGTGCAGCTGTGCCAAGCGTCGCCCAGCTGAGGTATTAAAAGTTAATGAGTCCGCTTCCAGCAAAAGGCAACAGGTTATTTTTAACTTTTCACAATTTCACACAATGTAACGGATGCTCATACCACAACACGTTTATTTATATCCCCATTCTTAGATTTGACATGTAAAAAACCTCTACCATCAATTAAATGTTTAACTGTTACAGAGGTTTTTGTCCAAATTGCCGTAATAAACCACTTAGAATGTATGTTCAGTGCATGCCTTCATTTGAAGCGGTGCAGTTTGCTTTTGCTTAGATATTTGATCCGTCTCTCAGCCAACTGGCCTCGTGATTAGAGTGTCCAGTTTGATCCCTGTCAGAGTCATTCCAAAGGCTGTGAGAATGGGAAAGGATGTGTCGTCGCCTGGCCCCCAGCATCAAAGAGATAGATTTGGGGTGAAGCAATATGACTTGAGACTTGTCATGCGGAAACAAAACATAGGCACCTTCTCTGAGCACTTCTAGATGTTGAAAGGCTTCCTACTGTCTCCAGCAATGTTCTGTTTTATTGTCACGTTTGGCCTCTAATTTACCTCTGTGTTACAAATGCAGAGTGTCAGTAGCCTACTCAGTTTACCTTATTGCCAGTAGCCAACTCAGTTTACTTCACGGTCTGTAGCCAAATCAGCTTACAATCCTACTCCTTGTCTTCTCATAGTGCCTGAACCTGAGCTTTGTAGACAGCTTGTATACAGGGAGATACTGGACCCTCCCGTGTTGCCTGATCTTCAGATCTCCTGTATCGGTTGATCTCCTGGTCCAGAATGGCCATCTCTTTGGGTACCGGGCGAACACTGTGATACGACCTCGCAGGACAGGGAGAGGTGGTGGCACATCCTCTACCCCGTCTGTCTCTCTGATCCCTTAACGCCAGCTGACATGATTAAAGTAACCCCCCGCCCCCCCAGGCCCTGTCATCGTTTCCAGTCCGACTGGGCTCCTGTGAGATCCGATCTGTATCTGAGTCACACGCTGGGAGGCTGACCTCTTCAAACCTGGTACCTTCCATCCCCTCTCTGCATCCCCGTACGCTCTCGTTCCCTCTCAAATCCTCTCTCTTTCGTTCTGTCAGCCTCCCTTTTTCTGGGTCTCTCTGTCTGACCATATATCCCTCTGTCCATGCCTTCTCCAGGCACGTATGTAGCCGTCCTTTCTCGCTGATAGTCCCCTGAACCCTTACCTGCCCAAACAGAATTAATGTGGCCGATGTGACAAAACATTATCAATCAGCCGGAAGAATGGAGCTTGTCGGAATTCAATTTTAGAAGAAGACAACGGCTCTGGGCAGAAGAAGGAACGGGGAAAAGGCCTTCAGATGCAACGGTCACTGTAGCGGAAGTACTTTCTCTGTCTGGCGCGGTGATTGGTCTTCACAAACGCTACGTGTCAATTGTCACCGTAGTTATGCTGCATTTATATACAGTATTAACTGTGTGTGTGTAAATATGTATACAGTCATGTGAACAAATTAGGACACCCCATGAAATATTAAAGAAATATGGACATACCAATATTTAATATTTTTTTGAACAATATCTATAGATAGGGGTGATGTAATTGAACCAAAAATAATTAAATTTCAACAATTTACAAAGATGGCATTTCCTACTGAGGAAAAAGTTAGGACACCCTATGTCCTAATAGCTGGTATTGCCCTCTTTGGCGGAAAAACCTCAATAAGACATTCCCTATAGCTGTCTACCAGTTTCTGACATCAACTGGGAGAAGGTTTCTCCCACTCCTCCATGCAGAATTGTTTTAGCTGTGTGTTGGTTGAGGGGTTTCTTTGCGTGCACAGCTCCACCGGATCTCAATAGGATTTACATTCCAGAACTCTTCGTTCCTCCAGTGCAGGGGTCTCCAAACCGTTCCACGGAGGGCCGAGGGTCTGCAGGTTTTCGTTTTTTCCTGTAAATTGGTTCCAGGTTCAGACCTAAATAACGAGATGAGGGTAGACCTAACCAATCAGTGACATAATTAATCAATCAAGTACAAGGTGAGAGTGAAAACCTGCAGACACTCGGCCCTCCGTGGAACGGTTTGGAGACCCCTGCTCCAGTCCAACACTACTTGCACCAATTTGACATTGATAAGATTTTTCTTCCTTTAATAATGTTAAAGTAGGTTGTGTGATTCTGATCTGCTTCCAATGTGGCTGTGGTTATTACTTGATCCGCTACTATGACATTAGTGTGATCTATGGAAGCAGCGTATGTAAGCTAAGGTAGAATGCAAAGGCATAAGGTGGAAATATTGGCAAACCCAGAAAGAGTGGATGAGAGGGATGACCTCCTTTTTATTTTCCTAGTATGTTCGTCACAAGGTCTCTCACTGTAGCATTTGTCAAAGCCTTTAATACTATAAGCCTTTAATAGTTTCCCGTATGTATCACCTATTTTGACACATGTATCTTTGATTCTTGAAATGTCAATGTTGATCGCTGTTTTCTGTTTTTTGTGTGCTTCCCGGTAATTAGTTAACTTGTTTAAAAGTGATGGAAATGAAGGTGTTTTACATATAATGTGTTCTACTCTAAACCTTAAACTGTGTGCAAAAGGTTGAATGTTTTTTCATAAACGATAAATTCTGAGAATGTATAACTAGCTAAAAACTCTGCCAAAAAGAAAGAATGAACAGAAAAACTATGTTTTGGAAATCATTTTGGCAACATGAAAATGTTTAAATTTGTGATTTGGTTTTGATTTATACAGTAACATAACTTGATTAACCTAGTTGAAAATTCAGGGTTCTAATTCTCAATTAATATAGGAATAATTTGTTGGCTAAAATTAAAATAAAATGCTTTGAGTAAGTGGAAGTGGGTCGATGGACTGTTGTAGGTAACTTTTTTGTTTTGTTAAACGTCCAAAACGTATTAAAAACTTTGTGGCAGTTGTTATAGCTCAAGGATTAAGTATTAACATTTAACCTTTGACTTTACAGACTTTAACCAATGAAATGTCTCTTTAAACTTTAAAGGCAACAATGATAACGAACGCCTGGCGATTGCTAGACAGCGAATCCCATATCGACTTGGTCGAGTAGTTGACGAATGGCTACTCGACAAAGGTAAAAACATTGATTAAAATTTTAAATAAAAATAATTTGATCATAACCTAGCTTACTTTTTTGTAACCAATAAAACTTAAAAAAATAAATGTTCAGTAAAACGTAAATAAAACGAAATTATTTTTAAACAGTTAAATGTAGATAGCTTGTGGCATTGCACACTTTTGCATAATGTATTCTTCTTTTGAGAGATGTCAGTTGTTTAATACGTGTGTCAACTTCAGGTTAAAGGGACTGTAAACATAAATCTAACTATTTCCTGAAGTTATATCAACACTGTTAAAATGTAAATAACTTATTATAGCATTGTGGTTATTTTTTGTAAATACCTAAATCATCAACTAAAAAAGGTCCAGTTAAATTATCCATTCAGTTGATATTTGTAGTGTTATGTATTTTTGACACACATGTATACATGAATGTGTTTATTTTACAGTAGATCATACTGATTAAACTACTAGACATTTTAAATTTTAAATAGAGTGTAATATTAATTGGCATAAAGAAATGAGTCCCTTTAACAGATCTTGTAAATATGTACTGTATAGGGTATGAAGATCAATGAAATGTTATCATAAAACGCAAAAGTTTGAGTGCATGCGTTTTTGTATGTTTCTAAAAACCAAGTAGTATCTTTCACGTAGTGTGTGCCATGGTACATTTCTGTTTGTTTGTTTTAGTCTTTCAGTTTATTTTTACTTTACTGTCACGAATGACTCTTTTGTTGTGTGTTCAATTTGTTTGAACCATGTCATGTGTAAGTTTCATGTTGCATTCACTACTTGCTAAAAGGCAGTCTTGTAAAAGGAATAATTGTTTGTTGGAAAAACGTAAGTTAACTTACTGAAACTCAAAATTGCTACATATATTCTATAATATTGATGTTTTTTTACTCTCCTAATGAAACCTTAGACTCGTACATAAATGTTAGTTGGTAAGCGACGTGGTTTAGTGATTTCAAAGGAATTAGTGACAAGCTGTTCTAGTAGGATAACTTGACACTTTGGGATAACGCATCTGTCAAGTCTATTTTCTCAGCACAATTTCCCACATACAATCTGTCCCTTTTTAACTTCCTTCACATAACTCACACTTGGGAAATGTTTGTATTGTTTCATGGAGCGACAGGATTTCCGTGCCCACCGACGGTTAATAATATCCGCCGTGCACTTAAGTGGACTCGATTGTCCTTTTAGCAAAGCCGCATTGATTTAAGACAACAGTAAATGTTCAAGTTCATTATGATTTTCCCTTTGAACCTTTGTTGTTTCATCGGCATCCCATCGTTCTAACCGCAATAAATTACCAGACGGGGCTTGCTCTTGAAAAGGGTAATTTATCGCAGCTCATCAGCCGACCGGGCAGTGATCTGTCTTTTTCTTACGCTCAATTATTTTTCCATTCCTCCTATTTTATTTCTTCTGTCATGGCCTCAAGTTGCCAGTGGGGAGTTAGCGTGTAGCGGGGCGGAGTCCCTCCAACGTACGTTCTCGTATATATGTGCCGTGGTTTCCCCGCAGGTCGTCAGCTCACCATCTTCAACAGCCAGACCACCATTCAGATCGGGGGCTGGGACCGGGGCCGGTCCGGCTCCTTCCAGGGCCAGCTCTCCGGGCTCTACTACAACGGGCTGAAGGTGTTCAACATGGCCACGGAAGGGGACCCCAACGTCCGCATCCAGGGCAGCGTGAGGCTGGTGGGGGACTCGCCGTCGTCCATCACGCCGCAGTCCAGCGCCAACACGGCCAACCGGTCGGAAACGTCCACGTCCATCATGGAGATCACCACCACCACAACGGCGTCCGGCAGGAGGGTGAAGCAGACCACGCCCCGGGAACCCCAGCAGGTAGGGAGCCATTGTGGCGCTTCGGAGGTTGCGTGCAATGTGGACGCGTGTCATCGCAGTGTTTTCTTTTTGTACAAGCCCCCCCTCCCGACAAACGCACGTTACGTGCACACGGACGCCTACTATATGTAACCACATTTCCGTTTTCAGAATTTACTTTGTGTACACACTGTGTGTGTGTGTGTGTGTGTGTACACGTCTCTTCTCGTTTTATTCTCTTTGAAATGTGCCGCGCGAGTCTGGCGGTGGCATCGAGCGGTGGTAAGGCTTTGGGCGTGTTTGACACGGGGTACGGGACGCGCTCACACGGAACTGAGGAGATCCATGGAGGTGGCCTTCCGAGTATCAGGGTTCGGTCGAGTCCTTTGGGCTGCTCTGCTTGCCCACGTCTGACCAGGTGTCAGTCACGTCTACATACGGGGCAACTCGACTCCACCACCGGTCCCACAGACTTGTCTCCACCCGCATGTTCCCCCGAGACGTGTCCAATCTAGAATAGATGCAGGAGACAACGATGCCAGGTAGGGTAGTAATACAGCCTCCGTCTGGGGACGGTGATACGAGACGCGACGAGACACGTTCGTTTGTGCAAGACAACACAAGCAGGGCAATTTCCACCGTCCAATTTGTTGTTTTGATGAATGGCTCTTTGTAATGAATATCGGCAGCTTTATTAGTTTTGTTTTCGTAGACAACTAGTGGTTTTACAGAAACATCTCGGAGACTCACGAGATGTTTGTAGAAAAATCCCTCTATCATAATTACTATACAGACAATTATGTTTATTTCTTTCAGACACAAAAAGTCCTTCATGCTAGTTTAATGCAATGATTGTGTTTGCACTGAATTCTACTCTCTTTTTATCAAAATAAATTGCCTTTGAATGGGGATGCTTATTGCTTTTCAATGCCTCTAACAATTCTAACAATGCTGTTTTTATTGGCTGCTGAATTGCGTGAGGACAAGATGGTATGGTCGATGGTCAGACAGGACTCAATTAGGTCATTGTATCTAAGGAAGGGATAGGGCTGGCTGGGTCCTACCTCTCTCAAGTTCTTTTCGAATATCTCCGGTGGCCTTCTCAAGTGCTATTGTAGTGACGGAATAAATAAAAATGCAGGGCAACCCAGAGGGCATTTTCTGCCTCTGTGCTCAAAAGAACAAATAAAAGAACGATGGACATGAAGAGGATGGGCCGCTGAAAGGATGGGCCAACGAAAACCAAGGCAGTTCTGGTTTAAATTGTTGTGATTGCATGTCTTGGGACAAAAGAGGGTGATTTTGGTGGAGCACTGAATTGCTTTCATGCCAAATTGATGGACTAGAGCACGGCTTTAGAGTTCCCCCCGTGGGTCCATGTGCAGTGGGCTTGAAGGAGGTCTCCGGCTAATGCAGGACCTGCCTCAGATTTAGTCAAAGAGGAGAAGTCAGGGGAGGCGGTCTGCCTCCCAAACGGGTGGGCTGACGTCCGCAGACGAAACAACGGGTCTCCGGGTGACGGCCGGACATTTCATTCACACCACAACTTTCGGGGCCTTTTGAGCTGCCGCCCTGAAGGTCCGTGTGGCCATAATTGCGCGGTGCCCAGTCGCCGAGGGGGGAAGCGCCTTGATACTCGTGTTCGCTTGAAAAGCGGGAGATTAGACCCGGGTGGATGTATGAATAATGCGAAGACACAATGTAAATACATTCCCTAAACCAGCTTTTTTACAGCTTCTAATTTAATATTTAGTAGACCCATAACCTAAGGTTCTCTGCTTGTCTGGGGGACTGGGCAGAACCCGAGCTCGACACACTGACTTATTTTCTCGTTGTTCTATGTGTGTGGTTATACCATACAGCAGGAGGAATTAATGATGTCCTGATGCAAATTGTCTTTTGAGGGAGATACTCTGAATTCTATTGCACGGGTGTGTTAGCATTCAAGGCTTTCGATAGACTCACATATCCCCACAATAGCAAATGATGACCCAGTTTCTGGGAATGGCAAATTGGGACCCTGAAATAGACACCCTCCTCTCAACCCCCCCAACCATCCATTCTCACCAGGGACTGAGAGAGAGAGACAGACAGAGAAAGAGAGACAAACAGAGGGAGACTGATAGAGAAAGAAATAGAGACAGACAGAGAGACAACAAGAGAGACAGAGAGAGAGACAGAAGGACAGGAAAAGACAGAGACAAGAAAGACAGTGAGTCAGAGGGACAGAGAAAGACAGAAACAAAGAGACAAATATAGAGACAGATAGAAAGAGAGAGTAGAGAGATACAAAGAATAATAAGAACAATTTAATTCATAAACATTGATCTGTTGAAACGTTTACTTTCCTCTTTAAAGACTCGTCCTGTCTCATGAACCACGGAAGCAGCGTTCAATCCCGGGGGAAGATCAGAAGTTGATCTGTAATTGTGTCCAATCTCTTAGCCATGCAAACATTTTTTTTTCTAAATTGTGTTCGAGGCCAGAAAATCTGTAGGACATTAAGATAGACATGGACGACGATGCATCTTTCTTGCTTTTCTGTACCAAACTGGTTCAGTTAAACATAATAACAGTATGGTGAGAACGAGATGGATAGCTGACCGTATTTGCTCCCGGTTGAGGAGGGCACATCGCCTAGGGGCCAGTAACTAGAAGTAGTATGAAGATCTTTTTTTACCTTGAGTAACTATGCCGGGTTAGCCTCAACATCACTTGTATATACATATTCTGGATGTTTGTGCACTTCATATCTATGTGTTTGTGTATTTCATATCTATGTGATTGTGTACTTCATATCTATGTGTTTCGGTACTTCATATCTATTTGTTTGTTGACTTCATATCTATGTGTTTGTGTACTTCATATCTATGTGTTTGTGTGTTTCTGTTGCTGCTGTAATACATGGCTCAACTGGAAAAAGCGCTCATGACATCAAGAAATGCTTATGCAGATACTTTGCCTGAAACCTCAAAGCACAAGTGACGACCAGAAACGGATGCACAGCGTCTAGGAAAAAAAACCCTATTAGGGTCGGAGCCTAGGAAGAAACCTAGAGAGGCGCCAGACTCTTTAGGGTGGCATCCTCGGGATTTGCCAGTGAGGATTAGGGTCCAAAGGCTTAGGCCCTCTTACTATTCAACTGGACACGAGGAAGATTTGAAGGAGCTTTCCTTGGATCCGAAAAACAAAACCCTCTGCATTAAATTCAGACCGACTCTGGTCCCCTGTTACATAAAGTAATGCATCATAAACAGTAGTGACTGAGGGAGGGCACCCTGACTTTTCTCCCCCAGGACAAACCTATTGCAGCGTAAAACTACTGAGACAGGGGTCCAGAGGCTGTGGGCACTGAATACAACCCAATGCAGGGTCAGACAGGCAAGCAAAATATAAAGGTAAAATACATTCAATAAATAATGAGTAATACAGTGTATAATGAACATCGGTTAAATGGAATGTAAAGATCAGCGTTCCTAATATACATGGTACCGCACCTAGGAGTAAACGAGAATCATTTAGACTTATTGAGAGTCAATGACAAGTCAATTAGAAGGAATGAGATTCAATGAGAATCAATGAGAATCAATGAGAATGAATAAGAATTGATAAGAATCAACACTAATCTGGGGGGAATCTTGTTTCCTAACACTGACTCACATCCATTCTGATGAAGTGTTGAAGGATACGATTTGCTGTTGGACACAAAATCGATTGCTGTCTCATTACAACATGAGACTCACATTTTGTGAAGCAGAAATATAATCCCTAGATATAGATACGAGCTAAGGGTTGGTGCCTTATCGTCATTATCTGGTACAACGGCATCCATAGTGATGCAGGGAACAAATCAATACGATGAGATATCATGATAATCTTTGACTTTTTTCCCACCGTTTGAATATTGAAACTGACTCCTTTGTTGTGACACCAGGCAGCAGATATCTCTCTGAGCCCGGCAATGTGACTAATAACACAAAGTAAAATGTTGTTCCGTCATTAAGCAAGACAGTCAACACGCTAGTTTACCCACATGCCTAATTGGTCAATTGATACCTATAGAGATGATTTTACTGTGGCATGCATACAACTAGACTACAAGTTCTACGTTTACGGGGGATTTGTGAAACAGAACCCATTAGAATCAATACGTTTCTGTCAAACCTAGTTCATGAACGGCTTTCGGGGGGACACCAATAAAAAGGTACAAGCAAACTCTCTCCGCAGCCTCCCGTGTATGTCACCGGTCCACTAGCCCGACCTTTGTTGCCTTTAAAACCGAACTAGGCAAAAGTCAGGCCAGATCATGTTCTTCTTTCTGCCTCCCGTAGTCTGCCTCCCAGCCCTTCCGCCTCCCCCGTCGTCGCAGCCATTTATCAAACCCATGCATGTAGGCGCTGCCAACAAACAGACGCGACCCAACGCTGGTTCGACACGTTGTCGTAATCTTCCAGGTGGCACCTCGGGATCTCCACGCCAACCCGCAGCCACTAAAGCAGCTTTGATCTGAGATGTAAACAAAACGCAGCGAACTCCCAAGTGCTCGGCATTCCTAACCTCGTACATAAACACACAAGCCGTGCGTGCGTGCGCGTGAATGTGCTCCTTTGAAGTTCGCGACCGGTAGCTGTGTGTTGTTCTATAAGGATGGGGTTTGTATATGACGTACTGTATCTGTGGAGCAAAACGTCTTCCAGATAGGGTACGAATCGTACATGAACTGATGTGTAATTAAAGCCCTGCCAATGTGTTAGTATAAAAGCACATTCAAGGATGGGAAAATGTGCTCAGAGCAATAACAAATGTTACGGTAGGACAGCTACTGGGCCACTCTATCAAGTGGGGGAGAGGTGAAACATCGAGGTAGAGAGAATACAGGCTGAGTCTGTTACGTTTGTTACTGGTACTGTTGTGTTTGAGTAAGGACTATTGTGTCTCTGTGTTTGTGGACTATGACTGGGGGTTAAAAGTTTCTATGGACTATGACTGAGGTTTAAGGTCTCTGTGGACTCAAACTGGACTTGAGCATTTTGTAAATATTCTTGTCTTCAGGAAGGCAGATATCAGGTTGATATTCTGAGGAAATTAGCTTTTCTTGCATCCAAAATAGCAAAACTTGTGACCAGATCCAATGCATAGAGGTTCTTCAAACTGAAACTCTTGGGGAATGCCTGAAAAGTATGTGAAAGATCCATTGAAAGGATTCTTTAAAGAGCCCCTTTATAATGGTTCCGAATATGCTTGGAACTGCTTGGAATATAGGGCCATTTTGGACCTTGACCGGCTCAGGCCACTACATCCTGATCAAGTGTCAGCTGCCTGTCAGAGACACCTTAACCCAGTGTCAGTTTACGTGTCTGTCTGCTTGTCTGTTTGCCTGTCTGTCTGCCAGCCTGTCTGTTTGTCTGCCAGCCTTCCTTCATAATTAATGCGTGCATGTGCGTGTGTGGGCTTTTTCGAATTAGGCTTGTGTGTGTAATCGTATGTGTGCATGTTGATACATTGACTTATTTTATTTGTGCCTCTCTATGTTCTATTCTGTCTCTGCAGTGATTTCCCTGAAGTAGGACGTACCACATTAGACCATTGGCACTGTTGTATTGCTGCCTTATTTGGTAATGTTAGGACTAATTTGAGTTGTTTCCAGTTTGGCTCCTCAGTCCTTTAAGATGCAGGAAACGTGGCTGTCCTCTGGGGGCCACGTCTCCACCCCTTCCCGTCACATCAGTGTTCTCCCGGGTACCACAAGACCCAAACATTGCAAAAGCACTTTTTGTTCCCCCGTTTGTGGCTACTAATAGAGGTGTCCTCCGGTGTCTTCAGGCTCTTGGTACCTGGAGTGTAAGAGGCTGAACGGGGCTGTCCCCTTTGAGTCGTTTGACGAATGGGCTGCTTCCGTTTAAATAAATATGCCACTCCACTGTCTGCCCCCCCCCCCTCCCACTTTCAGACATGACTAATGGAAGCCTGAGCTGCCAGTGTATCTGACACGTTGAGTGATGGGGTGAGGAAAGGTGTAAAGCAGGTGACAACAACACACTAGTTCCTTTTGTCTTTTTTTCCTCTCCTCACCTGGGAGGGATGGGGGGTGCTGTCCCTAGAAGGATGTCGCTCCTAGAAGTGTACATTTCATATGGATAAAGTAGGGTTTGATTGAGAGCTGGTTTTATGATGACAATGTCAAATAACAGAAAAATGTAATTACTTAATTATCCTTTTACAACAATGTCTGCACCAGCCACTAGATGCTAGATTTAAACAAAATATTTATTTTAGCTTTTTCACCTTTCTTTTGCCTCCAACTAACTGAGCACATCAAACAAGCACATAAAACCGGAAATAGTAATGCACATATTACAGAAGTGGTTGTGGTCCTCCACCTGGATGAGGTCTGTCGTTGAGATGGTTAGTGGGAGCCGCCTGGAGATGACAGACAGCACCCCCTCTGACCCCCCACACCTCCCCCCTCTGGCGGAGGCTCCCGATTGGCCCATATCAGTCTGAGCCGTCGAATGGCCGCTGACAGTGATGGATTCAGCCGTCCGCCACAGTCTATTATCACACCGGACCAGCTCTGCGACTACCGGAATAAATATACGGGCGCTGTCTCCTGGTCTCTGACAGACACACCCAGATAGCCCCCCCCCCCCCTTGTCCGCATTGGACGATGCCCTCAAGGAGGATGGACGTGCGGGTGGTCCAAAAGGACCGAAGGAGATCCATGGGAAAAGGGGCTGTTAAAGGAATGGGGATGTTCCTGGTTTTTGTCAGGCCGAATCAGGCATTTTAATGTGGAAATTGAAACACTCACAAAGCTTTTCAAGCCTTGAACGCACGTGTGTTTCTAGTTGAAAACTACACCGTGATCAGAATTTAGGTGCGGCATCTGAATCATTCTTTCGTGCTCCGTTTGAAGGGAGAAAGGGATACGTAGCTTGTACTTGTAGTTAAGTTAGGTGAACTCATCACCGTGGCCACAAACCGGTTATCAGCCAATCGAGCCCTCAGTTTCCCTCGTAAATCTCTGGTTACTCTGGGCGTAATGGCCTTGTTTTTCCGGGGTGTCCAACTGCCGAGGTAGCTGGCCCATATGTGCGTAAGTGTGTGTGTATGCTTGTTACACACACACACACCAGATGGTTGGGTTCCAGTTGAATTGGCTTGTAGTGGACATCCGTGTCTTAGTCTAGGGCCCTGAGATCCAGGAGCAGGCACAGCTTTGGCAGGCTACCGCTCTACAGATAGACGCAGAGGGCGATTCCCCAATAACACTCTATTCCCTATGAAGTACATTTTGACACAGGCCCTGTGCAGTCATAATGTATCTTCAGTGGCAGTGCCCTGCTTTAGAATGCGGGGCGGCATTTGTGACTCAGTCTATAGGACTGTACGCTGGGAGGTGACACGTCGGAGCCCTGGCACGGCCGGCCACCCCCTGGGGAGGGTCCTTGTGCGTCAAGCTCCCTGGAAAGAGGTTCAGCGTGGACGTGGCTCTCTTAATAAGTCTGAACGTTTTATTTAATAATGGCTGCCTTTTTGTTTTGGGTGCTTTTTCACTCAGTCAGTGCTGTTGGATTATGTGTTTTCTGCTCACGAATGCCTTTCCTGCGAAGAATTTCTTTTACAACAGGTGAATGCTGTTTCCTCACAGACTAAAAGAATCAAACCATTATAGAGAATGTGTCATCATCATGTGTCCCGATGGATTAAATTGTGTACAGTAGAATACCCCTTTCAATCGTGTACAGTAGAATACACCTTTCAATCGTGTACAGTAGAATACACCTTTCAATCGTGTACAGTAGAAACGTCAATACCCCATTTTGATCTACGTTATTATTGGTCTTTTAAATGACATCCGTCCCTCCAGTAAATATGTGTCCGTTGCGTTGCACAAAGTGCTCTGTCTTTTCTATCCAGGAGGCTATATGAAACGGTTGTTTGAGGTGAAATGATGACTGCAACAAATGACTAAGCTACCAGACACTCCTAGGCAGACATTTTGGTTTATCCAGTAAAGATCCATTGTTGCCAGATGTTCTGTATACTATTGTGTAAAAACTCAATGCTGGTTGTTGAGGTGAAAGGACAGCCTCTGAAGTGTCTGAAGGCCCGAGCTGAACCGAGGCCAAAGACATCCCTCTGGCTTCGTTTACACAGGCAGCCCAGATCTGATTGTTGACCCTTTTTCGAAACACTTTTTTCTTTTGAAACAATCAGATCGACCCCTAGAAAATATTGGATGTGACCAGACCTGATGTTAGTACTCAAAGACCATTTAGTGAAATACAATCAGTCTGGTTGCCTGTGTAAACGTGGAACTGTTTTCCGGACAGGTCTGTTACCGTGGTATTCGTCCCCTGCCATCTTTAGGTTATATTGTATCAATTAAGCTGGTCTGAGAAAATGCATTGCCTCCACCTTGCATCCTTAGGACTGAAAGTGTTGGAGATTGATTGTAGGGAAGAGGTATAAATGGAGACGGGTGTAATTCGTTTCCATTATGGGACTCGACTCTGTCATTTAAACTTTGCAATTTCGTTGTCATCCCGGTCTTCCACTGAGGAAAATTGCTACTTTTGAAGTCTTGAAGTGAGCCAGTGTTACCATGGTGGAACCTACATACATTCCGTAGAAGGTGGAGGGATTATGATCATTGAGAAGTCGGTGGGTTGATTTCTCTCAGAGAATACAGGTTGCCGATGGAATGAAGATTGCTGTTTTGGTTAATGTTTTTGACAGGCAATTGAAGCCATTTTGATTACAGTCCTGAAATACAGGTTTAGAACCAAAATTAGCATGTCATCTGTAAAGTGCAGTACAGTATTTATCAAAACAATTCAACCAATTTATTTTAGAACAATCTTTGCCCCAATCTGGTTTTACACCACTGGACATTTGACAGAATATGTACCAACCAATCAAACATCATTATAGTAAAAAAAAAACTATTATCATACTACAATGAAGGTGAATTTCTTAAAAATACACACAAAACTTTTGATTGATGAAATGATGGTGCTGTCAAGGTGTCATGTAATAACTCACAGTGGAGGACATGTTTGTCCTACATGTGTAATCACACGCAATGTGTCTGAGTCTGGTGATGACCTAGATTCTGTATTCTGGTGTGCAATTATTAAAGATCTAATTTCTGGAGTCAAACATTAATAGCTGGATTCCCAGTCATGGCCTCCTTGACTCACTGTGATGGTAATTTGTAGTCACAGTCATGGTGTTTTGGTGTCACGGTCATGGTGTTCTGGAGTCACGTTAATGGTGTTCGGGAGTCACAGTCATAGGGGTC
Organism: Novumbra hubbsi; assembly: GCA_016801125.1. Taxonomy (NCBI): domain Eukaryota; kingdom Metazoa; phylum Chordata; class Actinopteri; order Esociformes; family Umbridae; genus Novumbra; species Novumbra hubbsi. The sequence continues at coordinate 20,564 of JACXGK010000908.1, forward strand.
TGAAGTCATGGTAGTCCAGAGACATGGCACTCTAGAATCTGAAAAAGATGAAAAATCGTTTTATGAGGTCAGTGTGTAAACCTCATATCAGCTTGTTCAACAACAGCTTGTTCCAAATGTAGTTAATTTTTATTTGTGAAGAATTCAGATTTTTGTAAAAACAACATCATTGTAGATTTATTGAGAAACAAATACCAATAACCAACTGAAAACCAGTGGTCTAGCACTCCCATGAGACTTTGTGAGATGTTAGTAGTCAACACTTTGTTCTTCCCCCGTTTCTCTGTCATTCCTCAAGGTTGTGTGCACTTACACACACAGAATCATGCCTCCTCCTCCCACACACACACACACACACTTGTACACAAGGTCCGGCCCTATTCTCTGCACTGCAGTAGGAAATGTTATCTGTTAGCCTAAATAATTAAAGATAGATGACCACATTCCCGAGTCCAGAGTCACTCAAGGTTCCTCACAATTACTGCTAAGACGAAGTCAGGAGTGCCCACCCAAAATCTGATAGCCCCGGTCCGATAGATATTATATTAGTTGTGATCTACAAGTGAAACCGGTCTGAAATCGGCAAAACAGGGGTTTCCTTTCCGCTTTTCTTTTTCGAAACGTGAACACTGTGTTATTGGAGCTACTTCAAAAAGGGTTTCGGACCGGTACAACACCGGTGAAACTCTTCCATTACTCTCCCTCTCCACTCATCTGTGACTGGGAGCGCTGGGTTTTCAACCGCGCGTCTCCTCGGCAACCGCTCAGGGTTGTCTCCAGCTCGCTGACAATGTTCCTGTCTACTTGGCAATTAGCGAGTCCACCGAATGGTAGAAATGATTAAAAAGTTGGTGTTTGCCGGCATTCCACTCCCATGCTTGGTACTCCTCAGCATCCGGAGGAAGTGCCTCGACGTGACTGGCTGGAGGATGCTGTTGGAGGCTGTTCTGCATGGTTAGCGATGTGACAAGCAATTCCCATTAACAGCAGCAGTGTGAAAAGCAGCCGGGATTATAATCAAATCTCCCATATCAGCATTGGCGTCCCAAACTGCGCCCTGTTCTCCATTTCGTTGCGGCGGTCTCTAGACAAAAGCAGCGCACTAATTAGGGAATAGGTTGCCATTCGAGACCTTGGCGGTCATTTCTCATTTGTCTCCTTGGTTGCTGGTGCTGTAATACCAATGAGTTCAAAATGCCTTCTCCGGATGTTCTGGCAAATCCAAACCCCTTTAAAACACACAAAATAATGACGCGGTGTACAAGACAGGATGCAGATAAATCAATGTTTTTAGACACAAGATTAATAGCTTGACTGCTTTTGATGGTGGAATGTGGACCACCATTTAAATGTACATGTTCTATCTGTCCGTTGCTTAATTAGGCCGTTCAAATGTGTCGTTCCGACACAGGATGTGGTGTTTTTCTCTGGTCTCCCTAAAAACGCGGTTTTTCATCCGGGAGCGGAGCCTTACATCGAGCGCTGCGCTCCTGATACATGTTCCATTCATGTTCTGGGCAGCAGCACTGAGGTATTTTAACAGGAACATATCAGTTGTACGTGCACGTATTACAGATAATACGGAGGACGTGCATTTCTTTTTTGAGCGCTTAAGTAAACCATAGTAACAAACTATTCACAAGGGAATTTAATTTACTAGTCATTTTTATGGTTTCCTATGAATGAATACTGCACATGACCGAAATGAATGGCATTGATTGAAAATGTAGGTGATAGGGCTAACTTCTGATAATGTTCAACAAGCACATTACCAAGCATTGAGTGTAATATTTTTTTTATGTAATTGTTATCAATAAGGGCATTCTGCCTAAAGTGTCTTGGAGAACCAACAACATCTGACCATCAGACTGTAATAATATCACAGCCTCGGTGTGTGAGGGAACCAAATGCAGACATTTTTGAAAGAAACTGTGAATTTAATACTATGCAAGACAAAACAAACACGAACTGTACGCGAAAACAAAAGGTGCTGAAATAAGCAACAAAAACGAATAACTAACAAAACATAAAACACACTGTGAATGACATACAGATCACATGTAGCCTATCCACAGGGACTGGGAAACAAAACAAAACAGGACAGGACAGGACAGGACAGGACCGTGAACGTTGGCATGAACACAAACAATAAACCACACTGAGTGTGGCTAAAACCTAACTTAAGTAGGCTCCTCAATCAGAGGCAACTGGCAACAGCTGTCTCTGACTGAGGAGCCCACAACAGTGGCATAGAGGTGCCTAGAGGCACCTCCATGTGTCATGCCCTGACTGTGAGCCCCGAGGCACAGATATGGCATGGGGCCCCCAGCCAGGACATGACAAATAAGTACACTTTCCTTCATCCAAGTTGGCAGTCAGTGCTAGAAATGTAAAGTAACATGTTTGCATTAGTATGCATATCTTACA
>JACXGK010000908.1:23090-42243 GCA_016801125.1 Novumbra hubbsi
GAGAACAACCATGTGAGGAACAGTCTTATGGTGAACAGCCATGTAGAGAACAACCATGTGAGGAACAGTCTTATGGTGAACAGCCATGTAGAGAACAACCATGTGAGGAACAGTCTTATGGTGAACCCAAACAACTATGTCATTACTTTAAAAGTACAGTAATAGTGTTATCGTGAATATGCATTGCTAATACATATATATGTTGCCACAAGCATTTTTGCCATATTCTGTTTGTGGTATTTAGTAGGCGGGGCGTAGATGTGCACTCATCTGTTTTACTAGCAATCTAGACGATCAGAGCTTCACGCCTGGTTACAACTTCCCTGACCAAACCACATTGGTACTTTGATGTGTGAAAATGCATTCTACCCAACCCTTAACAATTGACATTAAGGTATTAGAAAGAGTTTTGGGGATGTAATTAGTCTTTTAGTCTCTTTGTGACCAAACTGACTTGGTTCAGAAGCAGTCGGTGGCCTCTTTTATTCTTTGATGATACAGCAGTGCTATAAAATGGCTGAAGCTCTTCCTTCACAATTGTATAATAACTCTTAATCTCAGTTAGATTATTAACCAAAACAGACGGAGACGGACAGAGTGAAACTAGAAGAAAAAAATTATATTGACACACTATTGAAGCATAGAGATTGTTACCCGTTCTCTAAGTCTCAGCCGGATCTAGACAGATGTATCAGTCCTTTAATTAAGGGGAATGCCTTCTAACTGGGCATTAGGTCTATACGCCGCATGTTATTCCTCTACTAATAAGGTCTTATTTGTCTTGTCTCTGTATGTTCCTCCGTGCTACGATGGCATCGTCCGTGGTGTGCCAGTCCTTCATTAAGCACATGCACACACAACCCATCACATCAATAATTCATTGTTGTCGACTGCATCTTGAATACAGAGCCTGATTAGTGATTGCCATTTCCAGATGACTTCCCGTGTGGCATTGTGCTCAAGGAAAGTGTTAGCGGGGGAAACACAGACACCTTTCTCCTCTGGATGTGTGTCTGAGATTCTTTTGGAGGTGATGGGATGTCAATCTCAACAGGCAATTCATTAGCTCAAATACTTGATCCCATGTGGCCTATTTCTAAGACTAATCTTGGACCGGGACGAGTTTTAGCCTTTTGGTTTTCTTCTGTATGGAGCAACCGCAATATATTTCTGTTCAAGGGCAGACTGGGACCTAGAAATCACCTCTCGCATTTCAATCATACCACACTGTTTCTTGTTACTTGAGGCATCCACAACTGCCAGTTTGACTATTTCCTGAAGACTATTTTGGGTTAAAACTCCTAGCTAGGGCCCCCGTTCTAAAAGTGGACTAGGGCCCCCGTTCTAAAAGTGGACTAGGCCACCTGGTGCTACACATGATGGCTGATCTGCCTCTTGAAGGTCCCCAAGTCATAAACTACACGGCTCAACGGTATAAAGGAAACATGTAATCGTGGGACCTGTGCTCACAGCGTGAAATCCAGCCCTCAATCGGTTGGTGATTTTGGTTTCCGTTGAACGTGCTCACGTCATTTTGTCCTCAACGATTTACACAATGTACATTAAAGATTGTGATCTTTAATATATGTCCCTTTATCAAGACCCAATATGTGATAAAGTGATTCCTTCATTTTTTGAAGCAGTGTATTTCTCATACCGTAATGGTCCTTAGGAACTCTCAGCTCTATTGATCCTCCTTTGTGGACTAAATAAATGGATATTTATCAAGTATCGTGAATACAGCCAAAGGAAGAAAAAAATTAAAAGAGAATAGGTGAGTGAAAATGTGCATGCGCTATTAGCACTTGTTAGCGTAATATTGTGGGTTAACTGGGTTAGTGTGCATTTACCTGGGGTTACTGTGCATTTACCTGGGTTAGTGTGCATTTACCTGGGTTAGTGTGCATTTAACCGGGTTAGCGTGCATTTACCTGGGTTTGTGTGCATTTAACTGGATTACTGTGCATTTATCTGGGTTAGTGTGCATTAACCTGGGTTAGTGTGCATTTACCTGGGTTACTGTGCCTTTACCTGGGTTACTGTGCATTTACCTGGGTTACTGTGCATTTACCTGGGTTACTGTGCATTTACCTGGGTTAGTGTGCATTTACCTGGGTTAGTGTGCATTTACCTGGGTTACTGTGCATTTACCTGGGTTAGTGTGCATTTACCTGGGTTACTGTGCATTTACCTGGGCTAGTGCAAAGAAAGTGTAGCCAACAATTTGAGAACTTTGACGCGCGCTGCTTCAGTGCCTCAGAAATTACATCACATCTACTTTGTCCCCAGCCTGTCCTCACCCGTTCAGCCTGTCCTCCCCCCTGTTCTCCCTGTCCTCACCCTTTTTCCCTGTCCTCACCCGTTCTCCCTGTCCTCACCCTTTTCCCTGTCCTCACCCGTTCTCCATGTCCACCCTGTCCCTTTCTAGTAAGGAGTGAGAGGTCTAGTAAGGCGGGAGACGTCTAGTGAGGTGTGAGACGTCTGCTAAGGTGTGAGACGTCTGGTTAGGTGTGAGACGTCTAGTAAGGTGTGAGACATCTGCTAAGGTGTGAGACGACTGGTAAGGTGTGAGACGTCTAGTAAGGTGTGAGACTGCTGGTAAGGTGTGAGCTATTTTGTCACGGACATCAACCTTTTTTTTTTCATTGCCACCGGCTTGTACAGTTCATACAGTGTGAGGGCACAACACCACAACAGTATTGTTAGTGTTTCTTATTTGTATTCCCACAAGGGTTCAGTCCAGCCTGCTTTATGTTTTAAGGCCTGATTAACAGGACCAGGACTTAACCCTAGTACATACAGTGTGTACTTGAGATATATGGAGAAAAAAATAACAGCCCCGACCCGCTGTGTACCGCTAGACGCAGGAATGGTGACGTCCGTTCTCTCTCCGGGCGACACGGGTGACCTCGTCTGCAGTAGCGGGAGGGAGGGACGTGGCTCTCCTCTGTGCAGACCTCCCTCCCCCTGTCGTGTTTACGTGGAGTTCCCACGTGGGAACGAGTGTGGAGTACATTCATCTCCGACCCGGGGCGGCATCTAAATTAGGAAGACAAATGTTTCCCTGTCACCTGTTGAGGGGACTGGTTGGTCAAACAGATGTGGGCGGAGGGAAGGGGAGGGGTTACATGGAAGAAGGGAGGTGGCGATTTGCTGGAAAGCGTAATCTCTCTTAGACTCACCCTGTCCATCTATCCGCCTCATCCATTCACTCGCTATCTCAGCTACGGTCTCCCTATACATCTACCTCTGCTCATCTCTCCCATTTGAACGTACCCAGAATAACCAAATATCTTAATAGATCCGATGCGGTCCTCGCTCCTGGTTTCCAGTGCCTAGTTCTGTCTGGTGGGCATGGACGCCATATCGATGAAGCTTCCTTCAGCGGAGGAGTTAATATGATAAAGCCCATTGTCACAAACGCTCTTCTCTGGTAACCATTATTCCCTATCGTGCCCTTTCTTCAGTGTATCGAATTCTCCTCTCCAGCGCTCCTCCACTATTCCAACACAGATTACTACACGGGAGAGAAGCTGAACACACACAAAGACACACACACAGAGACACACACGGCCAGGGCCTAGGGTTCTAGATTCGATTTGGGATAACGATCATACCAGGGAAGGGAAACGTCCTCAGGGAGAAATCCTTCAATGCGGAGAGACTCCATTTTATCGGGAGGGAGTCTGTGTAAGGAGCAGTGAGAAGGACAAAGGAGAACATATCCTGTCCTTTTATTGTGGTGGGAGACACTGTGTATGTTTAATTACAGACACTGGCAGGAGAACTGCTAGAGGAGCAGCGTGTTAGCAGAGAGGGAGGAGGAGGGAGAGAAGAGGAAGAGGAGGTTATACTAGAGAAGAAGAGGATGTCACACCAGTGAGGAAGAGGATGTCACACCAGTGAGGAAGAGGATGTAACACGAGTGAGGAAGAGGATGTAACACCAGTGAGGAAGAGGATGTAAAACTAGTGAGGATGAGGATGTAATACCAGTGAGGAAGAGGATATAACAATAGTGAGGAAGAGGATGTAACACCAGTGAGGAGGAGGATGTAACACTATTGAGGAAGAGGGAGAGAAGGTGTGGTTTTTCTATACAGGGGGAGAAAAACAAGGACCTTCTGGGGAAATGTCTCCATTTGCTGTAAGGGATTTTTTGGTCCACACAAAGATGGTGAAACAAACGTGGGTGTGCATCTGTGAGTGTTTGTGTGTTAGTGTGTTTTTGTGTGTGTTAATGCTTCGCTGCAGGAATATGAGTATGGTGTAGATAATACTACATGTCCACACACAGCTATAAGGGGCTTGTATTACAGCTGAAATAGCAGAATGCAGACCCATTTATTACATGTACACACACACAGTCTCTGTAGGCTACAGGTACAGACTCTTTGGCTGCTCTGAATCCAATGTTTTTTGGTTTTTTTCCCGAGATTTGTTTCTAAGATTGTGTTCACGTGTGTTCACGTGCTGCAATGTAGCTTGTATCCCCCCCTAAGGACTGGGACATATTCAGATTTGATGCACCATGTGTACTGAGTTAAACAACATATGGAGGCAGACAGACAGACTTACAGACAGACAGGCAGACAAACAGACAGACAGAGAGAGAGAGAGAGAGAGAGAGAGAGGGAGGATGGGATGAAGATGGAGAAAGAAAGAGGGATTAAAGAATAAAAGAGAGCAAGATCATGATTGGTGTTATTCAACAGCCTTTACCACATGCCAGCCTGACTCCTGCAGGGACCAGCTGGGCGTCCCCTCAATGCCATGCTTCTCCTCGTAATGCCGGCAGGATGCAGCCCTCCACACTTCAGCACAAACACACAGTGTCTGGTGACCAACCTGTCCCCACACGTCCCCACACGTCCCCACACGTTCTTATGATCTACACAACCATCTCACACGACACAAACATTCCTCCTTTTGTCTTTCTCTCCATCTCTCTTTCTTTTTCTATCCGCCTCTCCCCCTTCTCACTTGATCTCCCTCCCTCCCCGTGCCCGTGCAGGTCCTTGTTCGGCCTTGTCGCCTTCCAGGTCTGTTGTTCAGCATCTCCCGAGAAGAGCGGAGCCGCTCAGACACCGCTGAGGAAGAGTCAAACATTATTCAGAGTGGAACTTGTAATTAATTAGGGATCCCGTAACTTATTTACGTATCTATCTGTGTTACTCTGCCGCTCTACTTCCGACACGAGAAATCCATTAGTCGACTGTCACGGAGCACAGCTATGATGTTCTGCTTCCACTGGCAATGATGAAGCACACGTCCCGTTTGTGAAACCAACACACATTAGCCAGCAGTTGCTTTTCTGGATAGATTGGATCCAGCAGACTGTAATGTTAATGTCTTCTTCTCACTCCGCAGGCATTCAGATTCTTTTTTTTTTCATTTCTAAATCCAGTTGGAGAGAGTAAGCTACTATTGCTGATAACCATTTTTAAATGTACATGGGGCTATTACACAAGTCACAAGTCATGTAGAATTGTCACATGCACGCTGTGTGACTGTATAATATTGAGATGTATTATTTAGCTGTGTGGTGTTGTTGCCGCTGAGCATCTTGTTAGGGTGTTATGTAGTGACGGTATACAACCGGAAGATCTATGAGGGTTGTATACTGGGTATGGGATCATGGAGGTATCAGGGGAGGAGATGAGAGAAGATTGTGACTATTAGCACACGCAGACACACAATTGCAGACACACACAAACGCACACACACACATTAATGTATAGCCCCAGGTCCAGTAACAGCTGCTAAGCTCCAACTAAACCTTCCTCTCCGAAAAGAGAGACACTCACTATATGATCAGCAAGCAGCTGCCCTCCTCCTCAGGACCTGCTTCTGCTGTTATGTTGTACACACACACACACACACAAAAGGCTGGAGGGGTTCTGAACGTCATCTGCATGACCGTATACAGGTTTGGGCTTGGGCTCATTGGCTTATACCAGCAGAACTCACTGGCAGAACTCTTTGGACAACCTTTTTTCCACAGAACGGAGCACATCAGTTATGATGTCCACATAGGGCTGAGGTTTCTGATGACAGGCTAAAGGGCTTCTAAAGTCCATTGTGTGAAACCTGTTGGATTCATGCTTACAGTCATCAAGCCCAGAAAACACGCTCATCCATCCAATCCGTCTATATGTACGCGTCCTGTCACACAAATATGCGCTCACTAACACACACACAGAGTTATGTAACACTGCCATTGCAGTGCTATTGTAGACTGCAGTGCAATTCAATTGTAATTTGCCCACATCCATTGCCTATGACATACCTGGCAGAGGCTGACTGAACTGTTTTTTCAGAATCCTAATCAGCCCGACTTGACTTTCTGACGTGTCAGATCTACTCGAGGGTTATGTGGAGTCTGTCAGTCCAGGAGAGAGGGAGCGCCCACACTGTGACCGAGGGACGACGGAGACAGTGGGTTCTGGTTGTCATCCTCTAGACCTCTCAGGAGCCTGTGCATATCTGCTACTGTATGTAGTCCGACCAGCTAGGCCCATAGACTGGGAGCATGTGGGCGAAAGCCCAGGTTCTGTGTGTGTTTGACAGCGTGCCAGTCTGCCAGTCTGCCAGTCTGTCAGTCTGTCTGTGTCCTAGGTCCTAACAGGCCTAGCAACATCTTAGTGGGAATCTATTGAGCATCTGTGTCTAAATTATTCATCAGCGTTGACCTAGATTAAACACTTGGATGTCATCATCAGACATTTTGATAAGCGCTTCGGTGCTCAGCGTTGCAGAGAGATACGGAGATGATATGGAGAAGGAGATATGAGTCTTGTCTAGAGACCATTACTGTAGTCACAGACTCCTCCGTGTGGTTTCGGTCTAAATGCCTGGGCCTCTGGCTCGTTCCCGGGTGTGCGGTAGCCACGTTGGAAACCAACTGTTAGGGTAAACTCTGAAACAAAATGGGACGAACCAGCTTGTGTTGATAAAAATCTCTTATCTCTAAAATGGAAACTTTCAAGATGTGAAATGACCATATTTTTCCATTAAGGAACACACAATTAGTGAACTTCAGGAGCTATTTTCGAACACGACGAGGCATCTGAGGGACTGAGGGATGACAAAACTTCTGGTTTTCTTCTAGTTGCTCACTACTTATTAAAGGTTTATCCTACACTACCTTTCCAATGCATATATTTGTTGCTGGTTGCAAGATATTAGGTTCAGAGGTTATAGTGCACAAACATTACCTTTGAAGGAGTTTATGACTATACTGTCAATGCCACAAAACCACAGACCAGAACCCTATATTTACCGTGGCTTAGGAAAGTATTCAGACCCAGTAAATTTCTCAGTTATTTTGTACAATACTCCAATAATCCCTCTCTTTCCTGCTCTGTCTCAATGTCTTTCTCTTTCCTCTCTGTCTCAATGTCTTTCTCTTTCCTCTTCTGTCTTAATGTCTTTCTCTTTCCTGCTCTGTCTCAATGTCTTTCTCTTTCCTCTTCTGTCTTAATGTCTTTCTCTTGTCTTCTCTGTCTTTCTCTTTCCTGCTCTGTCTCAATGTCTTTCTCTTTCCTCTTCTGTCTTAATGTCTTTCTCTTGTCTTCTCTGTCTTTCTCTTTCCTGCTCTGTCTCAATGTGTTTCTCTTTCCTCTTCTGTCTTAATGTCTTTCTCTTTCCTGCTCTGTCTCAATGTCTTTCTCTTTCCTCTTCTGTCTTAATGTCGTTCTCTTGTCTTCTCTGTCTTTCTCTTTCCTGCTCTGTCTCAATGTGTTTCTATTTCCTTCTCTGTCTTTTTCTTTCCTTCTCTGTCTCGATCTCTTTCTCTTTCCTTCTCTGTGTCTTTCTCTTTTCTTCTCTGTCTATCTCTTTCTCTTTTCTTTCTCCGTCTCTATCTCTCAACCTGTCTTTCACACTCTTAACCCCTCTCTTTCTCTGGCACTCTAATGATGTGTTGTTGTTATGCAATGGGAGATAGTGAAACACCCACAGAAATGCTTGCCCAACATCTTGTCAACATGTAGCCCGGAAATGGAGCACATATGCTACAACAATTTATCTAGGCAAGATGTCAACTACATTTTGGGCAATCAGTAGCGGGGACTATTGACCCACAGGCTATATTTAGAGCGGTAACAGGTTACTTGAGGAGATGCTGTATGGACATTTCAGGATTGTGATGGGGGTGGATGTCGTTATAAGGTTAAACATTTTGCCGGCGGTCTCCCAATTGTATTACCCAATGAAATAGCAAGTTCCACAGGGCTTCCCAATATTCATGTTCAAACCAAAGTGCCATTTAAAATAACCAAATAGCAGCATGTCATAAAGGTATCATGATTCTAAGGGAATGAGGGACCGTCTTTTTGGTAATCCGATCTCACTGGCTGCTCGCACAGCCATGTCTGTTAGAATTCCCTGCTTATTTTGCTCATTTTGGGAATAAACAAAGCACATAGCACTTTTGCGCCTTGTATTCATGGTAACTTTGTAAAAGTAACAATAATCTGTACCTAAACACACTCACACGCCCCCTACACGTTTATTAATGACCATGCAGATCGAAGAGCAGAGAGGGCTAAGACAGATTTAGACACATTTCCAATAACCCTATTCATAGAAGTCATTTGTGATAGTATATTGCACCAGTGTCTTGCAATTATTTATGCCCAGATAAAGATTGGGTTTTCGGCCGTTCAACCCTGTTTACCAGGAGTTCGGTGTGTCAACAACAGCCAGTTGTTTTTCGGGTCAGTGTAGTCAAGTCACTGTGGTTGTTATTTTGACTTTTGAACCTTCGGGTTATGCAGTCAGACTGAACGTCGGTATGGTTCGTAAAGCGTACATCCACAGGGAATCACAGTAAGGTTTCAAAGCCCCCGAGAGATGGTCAGTCTCTTAGAAGGGTTTAAGGTCTACATCCCATGCAGCCATGTTCAGTGTGGGTCCAGGTCTGGCCGCGGTTGAGGACCAGCCTGGATCGGAGGCTGTTTTGGCAAATTCTGCCACGTATGAAATCCATAAAAGGCAAGGCGGGCAAAGGATGGACAACAAAGCATGGAGAAATAGACAGAGGGATGAAGATTTGGAAGGATTAAATGATTGTAAGTAGACAGCCGAGATTAGCCCCGATGCCTAGATGCAGCAAAGCACACACGGCTTGTCCGACGACCAATCAGCTTTCTGCTGTTGTTTGACTGCTGTTTCTGTGGGGGGGATCACAAGAGCTCATGATTGGTTGCTCTGATGCTGAGCTCTCCTCCCACGGTAGAGATGGGGAAGATGATCGGTCAACGTGAGGAAATCGCATGTGTTTGTGTGTCTTTTATCAGAGATTTTGACCCAAATTTTGAAAATGGCCTTTATAATAAGATGTATCGTTCACCACTTTTCCAAATGTACCGTCGCGTATTGAGGCTTAGAATGAGCACACAGTAAACTTGAAAAGCTTTTTAGGGGAACATTTTGAGAAGAAAAACCTCATAAAACAAAACCCCAGCAGTCAGCCAGTGAGGAAACAGCAGTACTCTCTGTGGGATACATTATCCGGACAGAGAAGGATGGAAGTAACTAGCAGCTAGCAAAGCTTTAGATACACACACAAATACAAAGTCTGCACGGCGTAAACACCACCCTATTTCTTATACATTCCCTTCAGACCAGGGCCATGTGTGTCCTGGTTAAAACAGAGGGTGATACGAGAAGGGTACTGTTTGGGAGTCAGCCCTTCAGATGTCTTCAACGTCCTAGCTGCCGCCCTCTCCGAAGAGACACTGCGCGTGCCAAAGAGCATTCATCAAATTAGACCAGAGAGAAAACAATGTTGGGGGTGTTGGACGGGAGCAAGAACCCACAGAGGCCAGCTGACACAATAGACAGGTCATCACAAAGGTGTCACACACCAGCACACCCACTAGCAGACAAGCACACAAAGACACACCACACACACACACATTACAGGTGTGTCTCTCCCACATCTCCACCTGCTATAGAGTCAGCGAGCTCCACACAAAGCCCCTCTTCTCTGTATTGTCGTGTCGCTGAAGGAGGAGCCGGAAACCAACAGAGGGATTCTGAAAAGAGGGCAACACAGCTGCTCTGTGAGAAAGAAGAGATGGGAGCCTGTTTGACATCTCTATGTTTTAAATTCCTTGTTAGAATTGTAAAGGCTACCTTCTTGTTGAGCACTTGCTTTTAGGACAGTGTGCAGAGATGGTTGTGTTTAGGACGGTGTGTAGAGGTGGTTGTGTTTAGGACGGGTTGCAGTAAGCACATGCTTTTACACGTGCCTGCTCTCACGTGTTGTCGATGTAAAGAACTAACTGTCTGGTTCTCAGTTACACTGCTGACTGGGGATGTAGAGAACTAACTGGCCTGTTCTGAGCTACACTGCTGACTGAGGGCGTAGAGAACTAACTGTCCGTTTCTGGACTACACTGCTGACTGAGGTTCTTTTATAGGAAGCAGAATACTTGCCGCCAGTCAGTTTGAGCTGCCGCCTTGCAGGGCAGACTGGACACTCCAGTCCAATTAAAGGAAAGCATGATCAGTCTTGTTGGATCGAACAGGAGCGTGACAAAGCTGAAGGAGTGACGACCGCTTCACTGGCTGAGTCAGGTAGCACTTCCACGCTCAGATCACTGTGAATGGTTCAATCAGTGTCAAGGGCCAAACCAGTCAATAACCCCACTTCTAACACCTGTGGTTCCCACTGTGAGACGCCAGGATTGACTCTCCTTCACTTCCCTGGAAGGTACTTACTTACTCTGGAGCATTACAGGCTCGGAATGGGTTAGTAGGACTTACTCTAGGGAATCTAAGGGTTCAATGGTGTGTGGGTTTGGTCGGACGTACATATACGCGTTTGTATACTGCAGTCGGACCACAATTTTGGACCCACTGCAGATTCCTTGAATCATCTGGGACTTCCTAATATTGTACGCCTGACCAAGATGTATTTCACATATCCTCTTGGATAAACACACTTTAATCTGTTATGGTTGATTTTATGTATAATCTCTGCATTTCGTCTCCTGTTAAAAATGGCCTTCAAATCTTGCTATTGCGTCAAATTTACCGCAATAGCATCCAAGTATCTGAAATAGCCGACAAAGTGACAGCCGGTCAGGGAACGGAGCATCTGTAGCGTTTGTTCCATTTCCCTCCCCGTGCGGCGGCCGTTCTCCGAGGATGTCTCGCCCTTTCGCTCGCGGCGGTCCCTCCCCGTCGTGCCCCAACCCCCACCGCTAAGCGAAGAGTTCCACCGGAACCGTCCTCGGTGTGCGCGTTGCCTGTGCCGTTGGCCTGCAGCGCCTGGTACATCTGCTTCAAGCTTAGCCCACAGGTGAGAGCAGATTAATGATCTGTGCCCGTGCAATACCTCCACTAAACTACATGACAAAATGGCTTCCTTCAGCACTTCAGGCTGCAGCATTAGATTAACGAGCCCCTGCCTCCCCCTGGTCGTACTCTCAGCACTTTAGAACCAGTGGAGATTAATGGGCTAGTGCCCGGCTGTGCCAATGCTTGTCCAGTCCATTGGGTTTGACTGGGGTGCAACGCGCTTTGCATGGTAATACAGCTCCATGCGAGGACCGTTTCCCCGTACCCCCTGTCCGGTTGAGGTATCTTCTGGTTTGAAGTGGACCCTTTTGGCTAACCAATAATCGCAATGCATCGCCAAAATCGAAGATGTTTCTCACGGCTCGGGGCTTCGGCTGTCACTGTTGCCATCTAGGGTCTGGGTAGGCCCCTTACATTGACCCTTTTACATTTTCACAAAGAACCTGAGAGAGAGAATCCAAACGTGAGATAGGGTACCTACCACACTATTAATCTGTAATGTTATTGGGTTTTGAGACCAGGTCAAAACCGCATCAAAATGTTGACCTAAACACTATTCAGTCTGGCATAACTGGCCCTAGAGGCCTGTGCATTCATTTACAGTTTGTTCTACAGGCTTGCTCCTGTCTCAGCTGTGTGGTTTGCGCAGGCACAGGTTAGCGTTTTCAATAAGATGGGGTCAAAGATTGATTGATTTGGTTTAGACGTGTCAAATGGAATGCCTGGAAAACTACACCCAGAGTCAAAAAAGACAGCTGTGAAATTATTCTTTATTTGTCGTCCACACTGGCTAAAAATTGTCAGTGCCTCAAATCTTCCAAGGACAATAACTGTAGTTGAGACTAGGATTGAGATGAGAAAAAAATATGTAAAAAAAAATAATAACATTAAAGCTATTAAGACTAAGCAATACACATACATGTGTTTACCAGCTATGACCTGGCTGTTTATAGGGTGAAGCAGTTCCTGTTTGAAGTGTGAAAGAACAGGTCATGACGTTTATGTGGTGGACGCAGTGGCTGCTGTGTGTTTACTCTTCGTGGGGCCTTTGTCTGACCAATCCTGGTGTAGATATCTTGCAAGCCCAGTCTGGGCGATAAAGTCAGCCGTTCGAACCACACTCCGGAGCACCACGAGATTGACGGTGAGCAGTTGCCATGCCAACCAGTGACGCAGCACATCAAGACCCTGTCAACTGTTTAGCCCCTTAAAAGGGGAAGCGGCTGCTTGCGTGGGCCAATTACGTCCGTTTGTTGGTGCTGGGGGAATCAGGCTTTTCAGTCCCTGAGCTTAGCGGTGGACCTGCCTGGCATCGTGGGATGTAGTTTGACAACGGCGTTCTCACCTGGTGTTCGTATTCCTCTGTTCCGGGTCCGGCGAGGGCATCGCATTGGGTTTGAGTGTCCACAGGGCGTTCGTAACAACAGTGTTGACCGGCCTGTCCACTGATGTCAGGGGTGTAGATGTGATCGCCGCCGGTACCGTTGAAGGATCTCCATGGAGACACCTGACAGCTGGCATCTGCGTTCGTCCCCGGTGTCCCGTGAATGATGACCCCGTTTAGAGGTCCTCCTCGGTTGCAGCCAGGCGCTGTCGTGCTTCGTGGTTCAAGAAGCAACGTAACTCATCTGGTAGCCTGTTGGCGCTGGGCGTCCTGCTGCTGGGCGTCCCCATCTGCACTCCGCGGTGGTTTTCCGGCGCTGACACTTTTGATGAGCGTCATAGCCGGCAGAGGAGGATTCAGCCGTAGTCGTTACTGAAGCTTTGGTAGTATTATGGCTCATCAGGTGTCGTGATGGGGTGTCCCGCAGACCGGGCCCCCCCCCCCCGCGCGCTCTTCCGGAACGCGACGGCTCTGACGCTTCGCTCGCCCAGGAGGATTTCTAGTTTTAACATTTGGCGCCTGGTTCCGTGTGGTCACTGTGGTATGAAGCGTTTCTTATTGAAGCCCCGTCGTTGCTCTGGTGAACCAGGTGAAACACATTGGCATTAAGGGAGACAGAAAGGAATGATAGACAGACAGGCTGGCGGGGGTCAGGCAGGCACATGAACAGCCACTGAGCTGAAGACTGAGAGGAGAGATGTGTAACGATCTCCAACTGTATCTCCTGACCGTCTGTGCCTTCTGGTGCAGGGGGGGGGGGTTTGGTGGATCCCCCCGCCAGGCAGAACAAATCACACTGGCCAGGTGATGGATGTGGCAGCCTCAGCAGGCTCCAACATCTGGCCGGGTCAACACCGTACGTCAGACTCCAGCACAGCAAATTGAATTTACATCTGGGCGGCATCCCTAGACAGGCCTTATCGAGTGGCAGAAAGACGTCAAGGGGTACCAAAGGAAATGAAGAGCCTGTTCTCTCTGTGCAACATACCACTGGTCTAGACCCGGCCTGTCTGTTGGACTACCTGAAAATGTTGCAGATGTTATAAATGACATTTCGGCGACAGGGAAATTACATTATCGATGAAAATTGGACAGTGATTAATGACTACATCTGTAATTGACGCTTGGGATGACTCAGTGCTAATCCGACTAGCCATGTTTGGTTCCTGTTGTCATTAATAACCAGAAGGGAGCCTCTCTCTTGTCTAGATGAATGACTTTGTCAGACGACTGAAATCCAATGGTTAAAAAAAAAGCAAACCATTCATACAGGGGTTATTTGTATACCTTCTCGTGTTTTCTCTAAACAGTAGTGCACTGAAGTCATTTGAATCTGGTTTAGCAGATAGCTTTCTGACCAAACAGGGTCCTTGGCAGTTAACCATCGCGTAAAACAGCACGTGTTAACAGAGGTAATCAATGCCGGGCTCAGAGGGCCAGAGAAAATCTGAGAAAACACAGTAACCAGGTTGTAGACGGGTCCAGCCATGAGACAGCTGCTGTGTGACCATGCTACCTGGCTGGTGCCTGAAATGAAACAACCTTCACTGCAGTGGTGTGGATCCGATGTCCCCGGGCTACACTATAAAACAACTTTGCAGCAAAATGTTTGACACCTCAGTCACTCTTCCCGTTTCTGAACGGTCATCTGTCATTTGCTCTTATTCAGCTCCTTTCTCCTGATTTCGCCAAAAGTCAGTGCACTTGTGTTTTTTTCTAGCCTGCAAGGGTACGTCGAGATTTATCTGGTGTAGTGTACGTAGAGATTGGTCTAAGGTGGGGTATATGGAGAATATTCTGGGGATGTGATGCATGGAGATGGATCTTGGGAAATGCACATTTAAAGGATTTCAGTATTGAGCATATAAATTGTCTAATAAGACATAACAAAGTTTTCCACCAACTCTGTTCTGATTCATCATAACTTTTTAATATCTAATAAATCAAGCAGACACTGAAAGGAAATGGCACCTACAGTACAAAGACATTATTTCACAGCCACAAGCTTTTGCTCTTTAAGCTTTCTAATCTTTTGTTTTTAAGCCGCCACCAGTCTGTGTCCTCTAAATGTCAGTGGTGTTTTACGACGGCACTAAACCATCCCTTGAAGGCCTATTCATTTCAGCGCACTTTCTGCAGTTCAGTAGGAGCTTTGTTTGTGTTGACAATTGCTCTGTGAACTTTACCCTCTATTGTTCCTCGATAATCAAATCTAAATTTGGTAAGGACGCCGGTGTTGCCTGAATGGCAGCGTCTTAAGGGCTGACTTGAGCCATATTTGACAGATAAATCCACCAGCTAAGCAGTATGAGTTTTTAGGATTTCGCTCTAGCCTGTCCTTATCTCTTAATTTCTTCATTCGAACCTTTTAGATTCCAGGATATCGATAGTGTGATTAGCTTGGAGGTGCGGCTTGGAGAAACAATCTGTTTCAGTTTCCTGCTAAACGGCCTCTCCTCTAACGTCCGGCCAGTTCTCCACTCGTGGGTCCAGGTCTTAATGCCGCGGTATCGTCCGCCCGATCGTAGGGGTGAAATGACAAGGTTGACTGAGCTTCTCCATTATTCCACCTCTTGATTAAACCGTCCCTCCTCTCATTCCCTGTCTTTTCTTTCTCTGTTCCCTGCAGACAACGGACGATCTACTGGTGGCGTCTGCAGAGTGTCCAAGCGATGACGAGGACATCGATCCATGTGAGCCGAGCTCAGGTGGGTTAGGTTAGTCATCTCTTTTATTCCTCTTCTCTCTGGGTGTCAGTCTCTCACCGTCTCGCCACTTCGTCCCTGTGTCCCGGTCACGCTCTTGTCCAGTCCACCATCACGGTTGTTGCCGCGCTGTACTGACCGTAGACAATGTCGTGTTGGTTCCACTGCGTGCCGAGGGGTCAAAATGGCCACTGGGACATTGTACAGTCATAGCGTGTGTGTGTTTTGTGACAAAGTGTTGTATGTTTGTCTCACTGTTCGTTACTTTTTTAACTTTGCTTTCAGGATCAAGGCCGATTCAGTTTTGATTCTGTCAGCTGGGTTTTAATTCGGACTTTAATTTAATACTCACTTTTTTGATTGAAATAGTCTCAACTCGGCACTTGGTGACCACAGCTCATGTAGAAGAGGAATCTGTAGATATGAATGGCTACAGTAACACCCAATGGTGATCGTCATACTCCATAGATGACTTCAGCTGATGATACCCAGAGAGAAGCCGAGAGGCAGGGTGTGATTGTGGTGGCAGAAAAAAACTGTTTTCATTTGTTCCCCACAACAAAGTCAGCTAGGAAAGACTGTTTTCCTTTGTTCCCCACAACAAAGTCAGCTAGGAAAGACTGTTTTCATTTGTTCCCCACAACAAAGTCAGCTAGGAAAGACTGTCTTCCTTTGTTCCCCACAACAAAGTCAGCTAGGAAAGACTGTTTTCCTTTGTTCCCCACAACAAAGTCAGCTAGGAAAGACTGTTTGCTTTGTTCCCCACAACAAAGTCAGCTAGGAAAGACTGTTTTCCTTTGTTCCCCACAACAAAGTCAGCTAGGAAAGACTGTCTTCCTTTGTTCCCCACAATAAAGTCAGATAGTATAGACTGTTTTCATTTGTGCCCCACAGGGAGGTCAGATAGTAAAGACTGTTTTCATTTGTGCCCCACAGCGAGGTCAGATAGTATAGACTGTGACTATATTTCTGTCTCTGTATGCATCTACGTCAGTGATTTAAGTACTCTGTGTTTGCCACGCAGAGCTCATGGCTTGATTTCGGAAGATAATACGTCTACCCTGGAGACCCGGTATTTACGTCAATTGACTAAGCTTTGTAAGATGCTGTAGTGATAAACCTTAAAAAAATATTATTTCAACACTGTTGATACAGAGACTTCAACTTGAAAACCAATCACAATTAACAATAAAAAGCTAATTTATCCCTCCAAATTTACTTTGTCTCATAGGAATCAATACATCCAGCTCAAAGTAGCTCTGCCTGATTTCCATAATTGTGGGGCACAGGATTCACCCTTCCTTGAATAAACCCGCAGAATAAAAATTGAGGATGCATATTTTGAAGGTGACAACGTGTCTCCCGTGTCGATTCGGTTGGGTTTTGTTTTGATAGGGACAGGCACAAATACTTTCAAAATGTATTTAACAAACTTGTTGAATTGTTGTTGAATTGTTCCATGCTTTTCACCACAGCTTTATTACTTTATTAAACATGCCCTTTTTTTATTTTAAGTGCAGCACTCAATGACATGTTTACCCCCAACTGTCATTAATTACCATTAACTTGTAAAAGCTAGCATCCCGTTGTGTCGCACAAGGCCGTGTTTATGAAGCTCTGACTACACATGCTGTAGCGTCTTCAGGAGTGGTGTCATTGTTTTTGTATTGAGTCCGGGAAGAAAACACATAAACACACACACATTCTGTAAACAAACACCCTTTTAAGAGCGACTGCCCACGGAGACACCATGACAACACTCTCATGTCTCCCTGGCGATGAAGCCAACACTTTTCCGCCTTCTAGTCCAGGTTCAAGGATTTGTTTGCTGACTATAACTATTGTGTTTACCAATTGACTTTACAAGGTTATGTTGTTTATCCCTGATTCACTGATACGTACTGACTTTCCACCGGGATTTTCTCCCTGCCGCTATAGTTCAATGTGTTGTTGTTTGCTCTTCGTGGGTTTTTGGATAGGTGACTATGTGTGTCATGTTAGTGTAACCCTGTAAAAAGGGTTTTGTAAAATACATTTTGTCAATAGATTTTTTTTCTTCGGGGCTATAAAGTACGACATACATAGGTAGTAAAAATGAAACCTGATATCCTGGTAGGGTTCATAAAAAATACAAATGAATAAGTAACCAGGTACATTTCTGTTTACTTGCTGGTTACCACTGCTGGGAAAAGAGGTTTGGCTGTACCACTTGCTGACTCAAAGTGCCCTGTCAATTGTTGCCGTAATGAGCAACATATTGACTCGCAGGATTTCTGCATTTACATAAGTGGGTCATAGCAAATGTAATGATACAAACTAGATGTAATCTCCTAGATATGCCCCACCATATGGACCCGTGAGTCAGATACATGACCATACTGTTTAGCCGGTGTCTGCAAAATACAGTAAAGAAACATGCTGTAAATATTGTTCCTACATATTTGAGAAATGTTATTTAATTGACATTGGAATATTTAAATGTTTATTATCTAAATTAATAATTCCAGCTCCTTGCCACAGGCAGCAGACAATTATGTTTGAACCTGGTGTTTACCTTCAGAATAAAGGTGCTTGCCTTCAGAATAAAGCTGCTTACCTACAAAATAAAGGGATTTCCTAATACCCTCCAAGTAGTTTGAAATCATGGGAAATAATTAGGTCCAGACTTAAGGCCTTATCTCTCTCTGTATTGATCAGTATTTAGCAATAATGCCTGCCGTAAATGGATGTCTAAGGCATAGCAGTATGTCTGTTTTACTTCCTTTTTCCCTTCCTGTATGTTATCTCTGTCAAGAAAGCAAAGCAGTAAGATTTGAGAATTTATTGCCAAGGGAATGCAACAGGTGGTCCTAAAACATATATCTTTTTTAAATTGGAAAAACACTGTAAAAGCACCAGTAAATATCTTCCAAGGTATCTTAACTTAAAATAAGAGACATTAAAGTATGTGATTGTTTATAATTAAAAAATAAATGGCTTGTTTGCAAATATGGCCTTGGTATCATTTAATTACAGTGGGAACTGACTGGGAACTAACTTTTATGAAGCTGAAAAGATTGTTAAACCCTTCAAAATAATATTTGAATGCCCACAAAATATGTCCTGTCTTGCCATCAGTTAAGCTATCTAACGTTAGCTACATTGGCTGTTTACCACGCAATCGCCCGTATCCCCCCTCGAAACAACAAGTTTCAGCTTTGGGGTTTTTATTTCCAGTCGGTTCGGTCGAAATTTGAGACAAACTGGTAATTGAAGACAAAGAACAGTGTTGTTTTTGGCGCAGCCATTTCATTCAGCCATTCTGCAGTGTACCTGTGCTCAGACGGAAGCCGCTTTTTCTTATCAGGACACCCTTCATTACAGGTTAGCATCTATCGCATAGCTGAATGATCTAGTTAGCACGGCATTATTGTCTCTTTCACCTGACAAGGTCATCCGTCAGAGGGCCGACAGCACTCCAGCTGTGCCAGGAGCCGCGATGTGTGTGAAGCTGGCGGTAAAGTGTGCGATGCTCAGAGGCAAACTCCCCGAGGCCCACTCTCCATCACCGAACAGAATATCCTAGGTATCTTTCCCTCCCTGTGATCTTGCCGGCTTAGGGCGGGGGGGGGTGGATTTGACACCGGTTCCGCGGTGCGCCCCCCTGCTGACAGGTGTCCAACACCTGTTCTGATTAATATCCACGGCGAGGGCAGCTCACACGCTCGGGCAGAGAACGCTCGGCGAGGGATCGGTGACGGTGCGGCCGGCTG
>JACXGK010000908.1:42343-56477 GCA_016801125.1 Novumbra hubbsi
TGTTATACATTTACACGAAAAAACTAAATTTATATCGCAATCCAAATAAACAATGAATGTTACTGATAAACAAATTCAAAGTACAGTTTAATGTACAAAAAGATACAAGATAAACTGTATACTAGTATAGAACAATAATACAGCAAAAATAATCCAGCCTTCGATCGCACCCCCTCTCTACAACTCCCCCCCACACACATACACCTTGTTTTGGAAGTTTCCGGCTTTCCTCAAATGTTTTCCATTCAACTGGAGAGAAGATGAGAAGGAGCTTCTCTCTCACTTAGTCTCTCTTCTCCTTTAAAACCCTCCTCCGCTCGCGGCCAAGGTCAGTTCGAGATCTGTGCTGTATGTTTCACTTGACGCTTGTCCACAGCAACCGCCTCCCCTGTCCTCCCCCCTCCTCCCCCCTCCTGCACCCATCCTCCCTGTCAGCCGTCTTACTTATTGCCCGGCTTTACCTCTGCCTCCGGAAGAAAGTCAGATGTGGCAAGCAGCTAGCAGGGAAGAGTCCTAAATGGGGCCCTGTAGGAGCTCCACTTCCTGTATGATCCACATTGAAAGTAGTGCACTGTGTAAGGAATGGAGTATGATTTGTGACGTTGGGCCCGAGTCGGCATCACACAGAGCTGATCTTCCAGCAGGAACCAGATTAGATCACACTGCAGCAAATTGGATCCTCCCCATGGTCTTCCTCGTTCAGGACTCCACCCGTCGACACGTGTGGTCGTTGCTAGGGGGATTGGCCCGAGGCTAAGACTGGAGCTGTGCTAGACCGGCCCCGGGCTGGGACTAGGGTTTGTGGAGATGCTCGGGGCTAGTAACGGCTCAGGATAGGGCTGGAGCTGGGATTAGGATTAGATCGCGCTGATTCAAGGCGGTCCGCTGAGCTTCAGACATTCAGACATTTTCTCTGCACAGTCGGATGTCATAGCGACATTTTGGCCCTGAACCATTTTTGCCTGTAAAGCTGTTATCGAAATATTGAACCCTTTTCCCCAAGTCCTGTGCTCCTTGGTGGGCCATTTGGGATGCACCCTGAGTCTGCACGGAGCCAAGACCACCTCATATGTCCTAATGAGAGCCAGCAGAATGGACTATGCCAACCCTAAAGGGGAATCAAGCAGAGAGAAATGACACGGGAGCTTGATCCAATTATCAATTCCTTAGCGCGGCCAGATAGCCTTGTTATCCTATTGAACGGATCCGTTCACGTGGCGTGAATATGTATCACGTTTGCATTGTATAGACATTTGTGGTGGGTTGTTTTGGTCTTTCAGGTATTGGAAGTTGTGGGATGACATTGTGTCTTGTTCTTAAGTGTGAACTTCAACTGAGCTATACGTCAGCTCTGTCATTAAGGCTCTAAGTCATGTCAGTTCTGCCAAAACAAAGTCCAGACGGAGAGAAGGGTTACCTGCCTCTGGTTAGTTCCTTGGAATGCTTTCGTTCTGACCCACTTCCCTTCCCCAACAACCAGCATCCGTTTGATTGGCTAGTGGGCTAGTTGAGGTTAATCATCTCCATTTTCTCCCCCTCCTGTACACTCCCCAACTGTCCGTCCCCCAGCCTTTCACCACCACTGTGACATTAGTGCGGAAAACACGGAAGTGTTTGACATTTTGGTGGCTAGTACGTTTGGTTTTTGAAAGAGAAGAGGGGGTGAAAAAATGTTTAAAGAACAAGCACATAAATCAAATGGCAAACGGCGTATTTAGGCCGAGGGCGGTGGTGCGAGCGTGAAAGCACCCTGTGAATAAATGAATTGTTTTAAAGCGCCGCTTAGATTAATGAAATAATAATGTGTTGCTGTTGGCTCGGGGGGTCACTGCCCACCTATAATAGGCTATTCAATCATACCCCCGAGGCATGACGCCTCCTCTCATCTGTGTGTCGCCGCCTCTCTAGTGGTCATCATGCATGTCAATGGGCCGTATTCACGGAGACCGGCCTCACAGGAAGTGAGAGTGTCCCATTGAGGTCTGCATGAAACAGAGCTTTGTCCCCATAGAAACCCGCCATTGTGTTCCGTTGTTTAAGTGGACGTTTTTTTTTTAAGTCAAACGGTCAACGTTGTTCCGCGCCGTTCCTGTAACCGCGCACCGAACCGGGAAACTTCTGAATTCTAAACCAACGAGAGGTTGACCACTACGTTGTGAGCGTTATTTCAAATCACGTGGGCGTTAGACCCTTGGAATGATTCACCATGTTGTGAGTATCTCTGGGTTTTGTCATTCCCTTGGTTGGGATAAATACGGGACTAGGCTTTATTTTACACACTCCCTGTGTTCTGTGAGGGAACAGGATTTCTCCTTCATGCGTGACTCTGCCCCCCCCCCCTTGCCCGTGCTGTTTACTTTCTATTCATCTCTTCAATTATTTATTAGTTCCCTTTATCATCCGTCCACACCTCCACCCTTATTTCCCTTTATCCACCTTCAATGCCTCCACCCTTATTTCCCGTAATCCTCCTTACACACCTCCATCCTTACTTCCCTTTATACCTCTGCCATATCTCCATCCTTATTTCTCTGTATCCCCTTTCCATACCTCCACCTCTTTTTCCCTTTATCCTCCTTCCACACCTCCACCCTTATTTCCCTTCATCCTCCTTCCACACCCATTCTGGCTGGCTCAACTTCTACTTGACTTGTTGAAGAAGCAGTACCCTATTTGGGACCCAATGTGTCTATTTGATGCTTTTGAGTAACAGATGACATACTTAGCCTGAGCAATAGGGAGAAGGAAGAGAGGGGGGATCTCGGGGTGATCTGGATGTGGGGTCGGGGGGGCTGGAAATGTGACCCGCGGGACCTTTCCTCTGGGTTCACCAAACGACGGAATTGCTTTCTGCAGAGACCTTAAACAAAGAGAAAGGTAAACACTGCCCGGCCCCGCCCCTCAGCCGAACACATAAACACACAATCCCCCCCTCCCACACACCCCCTTCTCCCCGGTTCCAATCGAAAGCTCTGTGATCCGTGAAATGCGTTATTGCCCGCGCCAGAGGAATGGGACGGCGCTCGTGAAACACTCCGACGTTGGCTCTCCACTCTGGCTCCCGATTCGCCCCCTTTGTCCCCTCAGCCTAAAGAGCAAATGCTCACTTGCACATGTTCAGATCTGACATCTTTCTGTCAGGCTACTGTAGCTGTCCTCTTCACCTATTAACACTTGGTCGTTTACCACCATCTCAGGGATTTGGTGAATAGAATTGGGAAAACATAATGTATTATGTTCGCTCCCATTCCTAGCCCCGAGGATGTGTTTTTTATTTGTTGTCGCAACGGCTTCATTTTGCTCTGCATGTATTGTAGTGATCCTGAAGCACCTCCCTGTGTTTTACCAGTCGTGGCCCCACGAGTCATCGCAAGGGCTCATGTGGAGAGGCTACGTACCCTCAGGGGGCCCAGTACCCCTGTTTGGAAACCACCACTCAGACCAATGCAGTCAAGAGGTTATTTCCTGAATTGATACAATCTAGTAGAAGTTTGATCCTCTACAGTCTGTAAATTAGTTCCCGTCAACAGTCAACTGTCTAGAGGTAGGTTTTTTTAGACTGGAGACTTCAAAATGCAAAATAACCCCGTCCGGAATCGCTAATTGTCTTTTTGACATCTGTGTTCACATTTGAATATTCATGACTACATTAGCAGGACATACTGATTAACAAATAAACCCCCATACCCATTCATCCCAGACCTCCTTCTGCTAAAAGAGCCACTGGGGTGGCGTCCAAAATGGCCTGTTCTTGCTAAAACACCGCATTAGCTTCCCAAAATTGCCTATTTTCGCTTGACTAGCCGCTGGGGTAACATCCAAAATGGCTTCCACTGGCTCGGCTAAAAAGTAGTGAACTATAGAGGATGTGGAAGAGGCTTTCCCGGGTGCATGCGGGGATGGACACCAATGATCGTTACTTTCGCATGCCCACCCTCGTTCTCTGTCCCTCCATACACAGGACCCGGGCTCACACGCGCACTGAGCATCATGGGTAAAAGGCCATTTGCTAGGGAGAGTCATGCCCGGTTTATTAGTCCTCACAGCGTCGGCTGAACTCATTTCGTGCTCGCTCGGCCGGTCCGGTGTTCAATTCACAGTCCTTTGAGCATTATCAGCCAGCCGCACTGGGCTTGCACATACACGCTTTTGAATCGGACACACTCTGGTCAACACTCAGGGACTTGGAAATAAGACGGCACCAGACTAGATGTAGAAGGATGTGTCTATGCTCAGGGCCAGAGTGGGCTTGCTGTACTGAAAGGGATTACTTAGAAGTGGGATGGACGTCAGCGCCACTTCTCAAGGACAAACATCTAATTAAAGAAGTGACAGAAGAAAATCCCTTATGTTAATATCTAAGGACAGACTTAATGGCTGACTGGCTGTAGGTGTAGATAAAATGTAAGATGGAGGGATGTGGTAGTGGAAACAATAAATGAAATAAAGCATGGTTGTGGACTCGAGGACGTTCAGTTAATTAAGCACAAGTGTAAAACCTGTCTGAAGTTCATATCTGGTGAGGACTTGATCAGATGCAGGGACTGGGATTCAGTTCGTAAAACACCTGAATAAATACCTAAAGACAAACTAAATACCTGACTATGTTACTTGGTATGCTATTGTGTTTGTTGATTAAAGCTGCTGTCTGGGACGTTGGCCTTTAACAAAATATTGGGCTGGACGTGTAACGTGTTTGTTATTGTGTTTTTATCTTGGCAGTATAATATAAAGATTATACTAAAGTATGATCTTAGCAGTATAACTATTGTACCTCGGTTAGCTTTTCAGATCGGCCAATACATGACAGGACACACCTGACTTACTGTAAGTCCATCTGGATAATCGCGTTACCTAAATGACTAAAATGTCCACGTACACAGTTTTCGGGGGAACATTCACTGGCTCAACAGCGCCTCTTTATCTACCTGTGGGCGAAAACTGCGTGTTCCACACTGCAGAAGCTGTAGAGGCATACGAAGTAAGTCCCGTGGAATTGGTGCAGGGGGCATTACTTCCTCACCTACATAACAAATGTAAATGAACAACTCAATGTCTTCCGTAAGAGAGCTCTTCTCAAGCAGTAATAGGTTGCCGTAGTGACCTGTTCGCAAGGCTGATCCTCTGCTGACAAGCCAGATTTTGACAGTTGATGATTAGGGGAAAGAATATGTTGTGGCTACCGTACTGCTAATCCGCCTGGATTACAGTGATGTGTCAGTGAGCCTGTTAACTAAGTCTGAATCTCACTGGGAAGCACGCCACTCCCACCAGAGCTAAAGCTATCTACATCGGCTATGTTGATTTCACTTTGCTGAATGGAATCTCCCCCCCCCCCCGTATGAAAACAGACAGAATTAGGACCCGTCGGAATGTAGCCCAGAGATGCATCGCACATAAGAGTCTCCTAAAATGTCCCGGACACAATGTCGTGCGGTAAATCTTGACGGTGTCTATCATTGTGACGATCGCCCCTGCAGCCACCTCATCGTAGCTGTAGCTGGATATATTCTGTATGGAGGCTGTATATCTGACATGTTACAGGAGCTTTCAGTACATGTCCTGGATGACATAGTGTAAAGCTACACCATATGTAATATGTTATATTGATACTGTATGTTGGAGCATCCCCCCTCCAGGATCTGATATCCCTCCCACATCAATAATAATAACAGTATCAAATAATACATGACACTTATATAGCGCTTCCCAAGGACCACGGGAGGTCCAATCTCAATAAAAGTACGGTATTATCTGTCTACTAGGTAAACATGCATGCATCTTACAGTAAACCTACAGTAAAGACTCTGTTATATAAACCTACAGTAAAAATGTGGTACTATACAGTAGACGTACAGTAAAGCCAGTGTGGTACTATGCTGTAGACGTATAGTAAAGCCAATGTGGTACTATGCTGTAGACGTATAGTAAAGCCAATGTGGTACTATGCTGTAGACGTATAGTAAAGCCAGTGTGGTACTATGCTGTAGACGTATAGTAAAGCCAGTGTGGTACTATGCTGTAGACGTACAGTAAAGCCAGTGTGGTACTATGCTGTAGACGTACAGTAAAGCCAGTGTGGTACTATGCTGTAGACGTATAGTAAAGCCAGTGTGGTACTATGCTGTAGACGTATAGTAAAGCCAGTGTGGTACTATGCTGTAGACGTACAGTAAAGCCAGTGTGGTACTATGCTGTAGACGTATAGTAAAGCCAGTGTGGTACTATGCTGTAGAGGTATAGTAAAGCCAGTGTGGTACTATGCTGTAGACGTACAGTAAAGCCAGTGTTGTGCTACAGTGCGGATCTAGAGTGAAACCAGCGATGTACAAAGCCCTGTGGTGTAAGTCAACATCCAGGTGTGGATGATAAACGACAGGGTAGATGACGGGGTATTACCAGAGCCATGTTTCACAAGACACACGCGTCTGTCACACACGTCTCAGCCATCATCAATCCCACTAAAGGAAGGTCAGCCGGCCGGGGGTCCGTTCATTATAGTCTAAGTAGTCCTATTTGCTCCATTAACTCACAACGAGGAGAACAAGAGCAGACCTCACCCTCACCTGAAGCCACCTACGCCCCCCCACACACACACACACACGCGTCTATGCTCACTCTCCACGTTTCTCCCTCAGGCCTCACCTCCCTTAACCCCACCACTGATAATACTGTTCCGCCGTCCTCCATCTTGTCCCTTCATCCTCCTCTCTCCACCAACATTCCGTTCCTTGTCAGGCATTTTTGCCCTCAATAACTTTCGGCATCTTCCGTTCCCATTTCCTGCCCCTCATCCCGTCCTTCCAGTCCACCCTAAGCTCTCGCCCCTGTTGCAAATTGGCACAAAAAACAACAACCCCATAGCTAGGGACAAATTAGGAGAAATAGTCTTTAAAGAGAAGCATTTATTTAAATCCCAACTGACAGAGTGGAATCTCTGATCCCGTTTCACTCCTCCTTGAGAGGAGCAGAGGGACCAGGGAGGGGAGGAGTCTAGCCGTGTAGCAGGGGGGAGGGTGGCGTGAAGCATTTCCAAGCATTTAGATGAGTGGTCCCAGTACACTACCACCGATTCTGAGAGAGATTACTAAGAGAGATAGCCGTCACAGAGATAGACACTTGGATAGATAGAGAGAGAGGGGGGGGGGGGTTACTAAGAGAGATAGCAGTCAGAGATTGACACTTAGAGAGAAAGACATTGAGAGAGAGAGATTACAAAGAGAGATAGCAGACAGAGATAGAGAGAGAGATGGGATCTCTATTTAGAGGAAGTCGGTGTTACAGGTAGTAGTAAAACAAAGAGTAGAGAATCTTCTACAAACCTTCTCTCATTCAACTCAGACAAATGTCAGCCTAACCACCTGCTTCAAGGAAATAGATCAGAAGAAATAGACCAGTGCTCCTCAAACCTCTTTTCAGTACCCAATTTTACCAAAATGTATTCCAACTACCTCCATCGGTGCTTCTCTTTTATATGGCATCACAGGTGTAATTTTGTGCCGTACTATTACGTCCTGCCCAATCATATTTATATATCATGGCGGAGTCAAGAGTCATGTGATACACGATCTGTTCGTCTCTCTTTCTCTCCTTTTTCCTTGTATTCCAGGAATCTCTCTTTCCCTTTGAAACAAAACACCCGGCCCCCCATCAGGGCCCCAATCGCCTTGCTGAGGGGAAATGACTTGTGACTAAATTAGTTGAAACGTTTAACGTAGTTGGGGGGCGGTTGTAAAACATGAATAAAGCAGCAGTTTCTTTTTTTATTATTTCCCGTTCCCTGTTTAGTTCACTACTTTCAAACAGTGTTCACAGCGCTCTGTTCAAATGTCGCTCACTTGCCAGTGAACACTGGAACCGTGTCTGCCATTTAGGAAGCCAACCACAGAGTCCAACTCTGAGGTCGAGAAAGGTTATTTCTTGGTACTTCCAACACTAGGTCAACCCTACAGCCTTTTTGCTCACACTTCAACTTTGTCTCTATCTCTACTTATTTCTATTAACTCTTTTCCTCACCCCCTCCCCTTCCACCCATATCTGTCCATCTCCCCCTCTCTTCTACCATCTCTCTCTTCTGGCTGTCCTGCTGTGCTATCATGAAGCTATGCACTGTTCGCTTTAAGGTTGTTTTTTCGCTGTCTAATTTTACCCTTGGGTACGCTCGAGTAGAGTTTATAAGAGCGGTCATCATTTTAAACACTTGTTTCAAGCGTCATTTCTCCCTGGGTTTATCGGTGCCTTTCGCTCTGCTGCGGTGATGGACTGTTATTAATAAAGAGACAGGGAGATGCGAGAAGGAGGTGTCCTGGCTGCATTGGGGTGGTGGAAGAGGCCTATTGCATGGCACCTCCTCCTCTCGGTGTTCATTAGTAGGCTTATGGCATGGCACCTCCTCCACGCCGTGTTTATTAGTGGGCCTATTTAATGGCACCTCCCCCATGCAGTGTTTATTAGTAGGCATATTGAATGGCACCTCCTCCATGCAGTGTTTATTAGTGAGCCTATTAAATGGCACCACCTCCATGCAGATTTTATTAGTAGGCTTATTGAATGGCACCTAATTCAAGCAGTGTTCATTAGTAGTCCTCTATCTGATTATGACCAGAGACCTCCCCCTGACCCATGAACTCTTCTGTTACTGACCAGAGACCTACCCCTGACCCATGGACTCTTCTGTTACTGACCAGAGACCTCCCCCTGACCCATGAACTCTTCTGTTACTGACCAGAGACCTCCCCCTGACCCATGAACTCTTCTGTTATATTATTGTAACAGCTATTGTAACAGTTATTGTATTATAGCTACGTAATTGTATATGTATCATTTCAGCTTGTTTCCCTTCCCTTGTTCTGTCCTCATACTTCCCATGTGTAACTTTATCAGGTGATAGTGACTCGAATAGAAAGAAAAAACGCCTATAGAAGAAGCTTAATCATCAAATCGTTGTCTTCTTGCAAGCAAAGTGTCTTCAGGAGACAGGTGATTCAGGAGACAGGTGATTCAGGATCCAGGTGATTCAGGATCCAGACAATTTAGAATACAGGCCATTCAGGATCCAGGTGATTCAGGATCAAGGTGATTCAGGATCCAGGGGATTCAGGATATAGTTGATTCAGGACACAGGTGATTCGGGACACAGGTGATAATCCCGGATTTCCCGCTTCTCCGTCCTGTCCATAATGTAACAAATGGGTCATCGTTAGCACCCGTTACGTGATAACTGTCCCGTCCTGTACCACCGGTGCCTGGGGTAAGAACACCCGGGCGTAGCAGGGACAGTGGCTGGAGGTCTGTGGCGACTCCTTAGCGCTCCCTGGTGGTGTGTCGAGAAACCTTGGGACACATTTCTGTGTGATCAGGGCTGTGTGATGTCTGACACATCGATGACGCTGAAGTCAGCAGGAAGCCAATCGACAGATCAACACCGACAGGAGCAGGTGACAGAAGTTACAGAACCACCCACAGAGGGGGGTTCCTGTGAGAACACAGCTAGAAGGACCCTATTGGACAGGAGGGAACTTTAGGTGTAGTATTATAATGTCCGTGCTCCAATCACAGGTCTCCCACGTCCCGAGTTGTGCCGGCTAGATCTTCCCTCCAAATCAGTGAGGAGAGTTGTCACATAGCCCTGCCATATCTCCCACTCCGGAGCAGAACCCTCGGGCTTCACATGTTCCGTACCCTAACGATGTCAAGGCTTCCATCACCGTAGGCAACGGTTGACAAGACGACAGACGAGGTCAGGGAGAGGTTGCTTGACTGGCTCCATACGAACTCTCTCGGTTTCTCCCTAATCTTCCATCTCCCTTTCTCTCACTAACCTCTCACTACCTCCCTCTACCTCTCTCTAATCTCTCACTACCTCGCTCTACCTCGCTATACCTCTAACTCTCTCTAACCTCTCACTACATCCCTATACCTATCTCTGCCTCTCTCTGCCTCTCTCTACCTCTCTCTTACCTATATCTACCCTCTTTCTTACATCTCTCAAACCTCTCTACCTCCTCCCTCTACTTCCGTCTACCTCTGTTGGAATGTGTTACAGAAGTAACCAACTCTTAAGCGCTCCACTCTCCCCCCACAGCGTAGGCATGTGGAGGAGGAGGAGGAGGAAAAGGGGATGGGCGTGTGGTGGTGGGTGTGGCCTTTCTCCATACCTGTCTCTGGGGATAAGTGGCCTTGTCACTGGCCAAGCCAATCTGACGTTACGCTCAGTCACACTTAATCCCCTAGCGGTGCCAGCTCTCCTCTCCTCTTGTCCTTGAGTGCCTGCTAGCGCTGTTATCTGCCCACCGGCAGCACCGCGCTATCTCCTCCGGACTCTGACACAAATGGCAGCTTATTTTCTAGACACTGCCTGTATTAATGAGTGTACTTAACCTTTATTGGTTAAGTACATTCCGGGCCCTGCTCGAAACGTAGCACACCAAGAAGGGACCGAGTCTGGGAACAGATCTGCTGTGGGGCCGGTAGCACAGATCAGTCTGTGTTAACGGTTAGATCTGCTCTTGGTCTCTGATTAGGCCAACCTACCAGGTAGACCTGCTATAGAGCTCAGATCAGTCTGTCTTACCAGGTAGACCTGCTATAGAGCTCAGATCAGTCTGTCTTACCAGGTAGACCTGCTATAGAGCTCAGATCAGTCTGTCTTACCAGGTAGACCTGCTAAGAGCTCAGATCAGTCTGTTTTACCAGGTAGACCTGCTATAGAGCTCAGATCAGTCTTTCTTGCCTGGTAGATCCGTTCTGGAGCTCTGATTAGTCCAACCTATCAGTTAGACCTGCTGTAGAGCTCAGATCAGTCTGCCTTACGAGTTAGACCTGCTGTAGAGTCCTGATGAGTCCGACCTATAACCCAGACACAACATAATCTCTAGTGTTTCGTCACAGTGGGTTGGTGATCACGTGGTATGTGACAACGAACAGTGGGGACATAACATGTGCTGGTCAGAGGCGTTGGGGAGGGCCACCTGTTGCCTTGAACCAGTAGTCAATGTCAGTGTGTTTTGTCTACTATATCTGTACCTGCTAGCCTTTAAAATGACCTGTAATCTGTCGCTACACTGAGCACAGGAACGTTTAGTCAGAACATGAACCATTAGGTTAGAAGGAGGAATAGTGGAGGAACAGATTAGACAGAAGCATAAAGAACTACTTTATCTAAGGAAGGCATTAGCAAGGAGAATGAAAGAGAGAACAAGAAAACGAGGGAAAGAGAGAGAGATGGAGAAACGAGAGGCCTAACATAGAGAAATGATGGGAGATGGATTATAATTTGGACGGGAGCTCGGAAACACAAAGAAGGCTGTCTGATATCTAATCAGCATTCCATTCAACCGCTGCAAATGGCTCCCAAAAGCGTAAGGGAGCTCAGATATTAATCCCCTGTTATCAAACATTTAGAGTTCATTACACAGACCACATTGGCCATTGCGATTCATTTCCTTCATTGAAACTGAAATATACTGAAATTGATGGGGATCATTCTGTTGTTAATTTGCAATTTGCATCATAATGGCGAGGCAGCCTCACTCTGGAAGGTCTGTTATCCGTTGTTAGTGTATATGAATCATTGTGGGCTGTCAAACAGTCCTCTCACCCCTACCCTACTCTACTGCGTAGGCCTTTACATTTTAAACCTATATCCACAGGTAATATATTAACAAACTATTAATCCTTGCTCGTGATTGGGTTGAAAGTAAAGACATGATGGGAGAAATGTAATCCCTTTCAGATTCAACGAGAGCTTTGAATGCAAGGCCAACCATTCGCAATATCAACATTTCAGCTCCAAGGCTTGTGTTATTTCTCATTTACCGTGTTCACACATTGTTTTAAACCCTGATTTTACCGATATATGCGTCACGGTTGGGTAGCAACAGTAGCCGAACCGCACTCGTGACGCAACAGGCGTTTAATTCCCCACGCTATCGTGAACAAAAGAAAACGTGTCAAGTGCCGATTACCCCTTAAATGTGAGATCTTTGTGCTGATTGTACCTGAAGGAGTTAAGGTTGAGCAGAGACACAGAATGTTCTGGCTGAGAGACAGCTGAGAAGCCGTTGGCCCAGAGCACTGGGAACGCTACTTGTACACATACGATGAGGTGACCGTTGGTTAGTGGAAGTACCCACGCCAGGGGGGGACCTGATCTGGAGCCCGCCGGCTGCATACCACCGTATCCTGAGAGGACTCCATTGCCTTTCTGTTGTCAACGTTGCCCTTTCTAGCCCTGGAATGTGTGTCATGTGGGATGCCGTAGGGGCCCAACCTGATGGACGTGGTGCGTTTATAATAACTCTGTCTCTGTACCCCTCCTACCCCCCCCCCCCCTTTTCCCCATGTCCCTGTCCAATCCACAGCGAACCCTACAGGCCCGGCCGTGAAAGGCTACCCGGGTCCATCGGAGGGCGTGTTCCGCGAGTCCAGCAGCACCACGGGCATGGTGGTGGGCATCGTGGCGGCCGCCGCCCTCTGCATCCTCATCCTGCTCTACGCCATGTACAAGTACCGCAACCGGGACGAGGGCTCCTACCACGTGGACGAGAGCCGCAACTACATCAGCAACACGTCGCAGTCCAACGGCGCCGTGGTGAAGGAGAAGCCGCCGGGCACCGCCAAGGCTGCCGCTAAGAGCAAGAAGAACAAAGACAAAGAGTACTACGTGTGATCCAGGCCCTGCCCGGTCCTCCCCCGTTGGCCCGGTTTCGCAGAGATCGGACCAATCCTTCAGACTTTTGTGACTCTTGAAAAAAATTAAAATAAAAGAGGAATCGCGCGCGATCCGAAGACCAACGCAAAGTGTATGATAACGGACGAAGTTTAACGAAAACCAGAAAATATCATTTAGTCTTTCATTTTACCCGAGACGTGGGTTGGGTGGTGGTGGTGGGTGGTGGTGGTGGTGGAGGCAAACAGGAAGGTTGGATGAAAAAAAACTGCAAATGTTCCTTTAGATTCTTCAATCCAAGCACACTGGACTATAGGATATAGCACCAGGGAGACAGCAGGACTGGACTATACGGATGATGAGAAGGAGGTTCTGGACTGTATGGCAAGCTTCAGACTCTGAAAAGCAACCGAAAAACCTATGAATCATGATCCAACAGACAAAATAACCAATTGTTCTGCTTGTTACCAGAATATCTGTTGACCCGCTACAAGTTTCAGGTAACAAGAGAGGACCTAGACGAGGGGCAGATACATTATTTAAACAAAATAGCAATGTTTTCATCTACATATCCTGTGTTTGTGTTTCCTGGGACCTTTTCTATGAGAAAAGTACTTTGCACCCAAAACACATCAATAAGGTAAATAGAGAAAACCCAACACGGAGCATATGCAGACGAGGAGTGGAAGAACAGGTTGCATCCTGGGAAGACAGGCAACGATGAAAAAGGAAGTTAAAAGGATTATGAAGCTACCTAAACTCAACCTTTGATAAATCAGCCAAAGTATTTGCACTTTTTAAAGTGGCAGTGAAGGCCAGAACACTTACTGAAACAAAAGTGGCCATCCGATCTGTCGACAGTGCAAAGACAAAATGGCTTCTAATGAATCAAGATGTGTTCAAGGTGAATTATTTTGCCAATCAAGAAATCCAGATGCCTTGGTTTTCAACATCAGTGTGGAATCTAAAGCAAAGTGTTTTAGCAGAACTCACAGAAGGAGAAGTCAGAACGTTCTGAACGTGATCATTCAGATACTGGAACACTCCATGCACGCAAAACCTATCTTATTACGGTTACAATATGTTTATATACAGTACAATCACATCTATATGTGCTTTCTGGACTGTGATAAGTGGTGTTTTATAGCCTGTTGTATAGATGACAACGCACACTATATCTGCTCCTCCTCCGAACGATTTTTGGGATAAGAAAAATAATTACAAAAAAATTACAAAAAACTACCAAATTAAATGTTATTAAGTGTTGCTAGATATAGACGATTTTACGATGACATTGATTGCGAAATGTCATTATTTTTTCAGTTGGATTATTTGATCATTTCTTCCCCCGTTTAAATGTACGTTCCCGTTGACTGTTTTTACTGACGCCAACCTGATCTATTAGATAATAGCTATACCATATGAAAGTGACTCGGCCCAGCCCAGTAGCGGAAAGAACTCGTT
>JACXGK010000908.1:56577-80100 GCA_016801125.1 Novumbra hubbsi
CCCCCCCCCCCCCCCCCCCACTCCCACACCTATTTACCCCCAAACTGAGCCTATGTGAGAACGAAGACGTATATGACGAATGATGATGATGATGTATGTTTCGGAGACGTCCTGTAATACGATAATCCATCGTACACTTGGGATGATGCTTACAAACGGAGGATGACGATTTGGGACAAAAATTACCATCCGAATCGTTATGTGTGTTTGAACTGTTGTTCTACTGTCAAATCTATTCCGCTTTCCTGACTGCCCGATGTACTTGGAACGAGTGTAACGACTACTACCACCTATAAATAATTATGGTTATAAATTCTTCTGTTGGTTTCTTTTTTATTTCTACCCGTGCAATTTTTTCTACGGTACGTTATGTTTGAATTGTGAACATTTCTTTATTATTGACCTCAAAGTAAAATTTATTATGAAAAAAATAGTTTTGAAAAATGAAATGAATAAATGAAATAAAATAGTACCTAACTGAACTTCAGTGTGTTAATAACTTCATTCAAATAATATGAGGGTTCCACGGTAATGTTCATTACGAAATTATTATTTGGGTTTTATTTCTATGCATTTTTGTTATCTGCATTCTAAATCATCAATCAAAGTGTTTTTAATTTCCTACAATGTTTGTCAGCATTTCATTGTAACTGTCTATGGACTTAATATGAAACAAGCAAAAAACGTATTGCACCTTTAGACAGACACAAACATATTGAGAAAGTTAGATTAGAATATCAGGGATCAAGTATCATATGTATGTGACACAAATCGATGGGCACTTTTTCAATGGTGTCTGCTCCATTTCAACAGTGCACTGTGGTGTGAAACAGCAGTCTCAAACCCTGCCAGTGAATCCGGACAGAAGCGTTTATCAATAACTCTCATGAGTACTTTCTATTTGAGATTTGCAAGATTGCTTAACCTTAAGTATACTAATTTTGTCTTCCCAGTAAAGGTGGAGGAATGATGTTATGTTCCGCATTCAAACACGTCTCTACACCAAACCTCTCTGTCTTTGATCTCCACTCCAAACAAAAAGATGACTTGCACGCGAGCTACCTCATCCAAGGTCAGCATACATGTATGAGAGAAAAGTGCATAAAATTGGAATGATGTTCCATTTATGCGCGCGTAACTCAGGACGGAATGGGCCGCATGGAGAGGTAGGACAGGAGGTGGGAGGGGCATAAGTGACGGTCGGTGACAAGGTCATGATGATTGGCCCAGTGGAGTGCTGATGATGAAACGTGGACCACAGACGCGTCTCTATGAAGAGTGACCGAGGAGCAGAAGAAGGTTATTTCAGGCATTATGATTTGGGCAAAATGGAGATTACACATTTAAACTGGGGTACATCTTTGAGGTAGGATGAGATTGGGGAAGGGTGAGGGGTGTTGGGAGGGCTATTTTTAGTAATGTATTTATCCAGACTTTTCTGTTCTCTTTCTCTTTTGTCCTGCTCTGGTGTTTCTCTTATTTCTTAAGTCTTGCTATCCTTTATTTCTCTTTGTCTATTTCCTTTCCATACTCTGGCTCTCTCTCTTGTCCCACCTCCCTCTCTCATTCCTCCTTCTCTCTCCTCTCTCTCCTTCTCTATCCTCCTTCTCTTTTCTTTCCATCTCATCCCTCCCTCATCCCTCCTCTCTCTTCCTCCGTCTCTCCTCCCTCTCTCTCCTCCCTCCTCCTGCTTCCCTCGTCCCTCTCTCCCTCTTCTCTCTCTCTCCCACCACTTCCCTCTTGCCCATCACGCCCTCCCTCTCCGTCCCTTCTTGTTATCTATGCTGTATATCTGTATCTGTCCCTTTCATCCTTCCTGTATCTGTCTCTCTCATCCTTCCTGTATCTGTCTCTCTCCTTGCTGTATCTGTCTCTCTCCTCCTTCCTGTATCCGTCTCTCTCCTTGCTGTATCTGTCTCTCCTTCCTGCATCTGTCTCTCTCCTCCTTCCTGTATCTGTCTCTCTCCTCCTTCCTGTATCTATCTCTCTCCTTCCTGTATCTGTCTCTCTCCTTCCTGTATCTATCTCTCTCATCCTTCCTGTATCTGTCTCTCTCATCCTTCCTGTATCTGTCTCTCTTCTCCTTTCTGTATCTGTCTCTCTCATCCTTCCTGTATCTCTCTCTCTCATCCTTCCTGTATCTGTCTCTCTCCTTGCTGTATCTGTCTCTCTTCTTCCTGTATCTGTCTCTCTCCTCCTTCCTGTATCTGTCTCTCTCATCCTTCCTGTATCTGTCTCTCTTCTCCTTTCTGTATCTGTCTCTCTCATCCTTCCTGTATCTCTCTCTCTCTCATCCTTCCTGTATCTGTCTCTCTCCTTGCTGTATCTGTCTCTCTTCTTCCTGTATCTGTCTCTCTCCTCCTTCCTATATCTGTCTCTCTCATCCTTCCTGTATCTGTCTCTCTCATCCTTCCTGTATCTATCTCTCACTCTTTATCTGAGCTGGATAAATCACACGTCCTTTCAATTCGGCACACTCATATGTTTTCATTTCCTGCATCAGTCCCACATTCTCCTCGTTCACTCCCCCGCGCCTCCCTGGGCCACCTCCCAGGGATCTTGATTTGGCTTGCAGGTGTTTTTCTGAGCATGCAGGCCCATAAACAATATGATTTGCTCACATAATTGTAACAAAAAATGCACAATTTGACTATACAGTATGATTACTAGTAGTCTGTGTTGTTAGGGGGGAATTTGTATTGAGTGGAATTCCACACGGGATTGACAGTGTGGTTAATAAGACAATAAATCCCTACTAGTTTGTTTCCACAGTAAATCTAGTGCCTGGCTTAGCGTATGCCTATTTTCAAGACAGATGGCGGTACTGTAAACATAAGGGAATGTTGAGGAAGACATAAGAGAAGCATCTTGTTTGAGATAACTGTGTGCCATCAGTTTGGTATTAAGCTGAGTACTGGTTAATACAGAAAAAGTTGTTGATCAAAAGGATCGTAAACACTGTTTATAGCAGGTCTTAATGTGAGTCTTTTGCCCTGATTTTGTCCTTATCCAGATATCTCGATCAGATCACAATGCTGCTTTTAATAATTTAAACCTGTCTGTTCATGAGGGAACAATCAGAGTGTAGATAGGCTTAGGGCTTGGGACCACATGTTATCACCGGATGTGATAACCGCTGTAGTCTATGGTGGAAGCCTGAATTTGGACAACAATTAACAATTCAATACAAAAGCACACCTTTGTTCTTCATTTCCAGTGATATTGTAGTAAGGGGTGTGATTGTTAAAGGTTTACCACTTAATAGGTCACCAGGGAACCTAACCTTAGTGATGACAAATATATATATGGTTTGTTTATAAAAGTGATCATAAATTACCAGAAGCTGTAGAACTTAAATTTAAGCTACTCCTTTCATCACAAGCCCAAGATTAGAATGTGTTCCTGGGCTTACCCAGACTGCTGCCCAGACCCAAATTGGATACCATGGTTTCTTAGACTTATATATGTCTGTAATTACCAGTAGCCCTATGAACGTCAGTGTGAAGATGAACGGGTAATGCCGTCATAATCAATAACGAAGTAATACAATTTATTCCAATCCAGTAATGCAGCTGCAAATCAGAACCCAGCATATTGGGTAAATAGCAAGCTACGACACAACGTGGTCTCCCTAACGATGGCAAACTCAAAGAACTTCTTGCAGATGTGGCTGTTTATCTTAAAATCAGACATATATAACACTCCCCCTAACTAGTCAATATCATTACTTTATCTTGGCAAACACAATGAACACAAAGGACAGGAACTGTCCCGCTTATTGATCAATGCAAAATGATGGATTGGAAGAGGCTTTGTTGCTGTCAGACTTGCAACAAGGACACATATGTACATTGTTCTCGTAAAGTTTGATCCATAGATTGCACAGGATAATGAAGCATATCAGAATATTCAGCCCATTACGTAGAACAGGAGAAATCCGAACACTACCGATAAATGTCTATGTGTTTAGTTCCATTCCAGTGTACTCAGAGTTTCCCACCTCTCCAGGTGAGCTCAGGAGGGTGAGGCTGATGTTCCACACCTGGTGTTCCAGATCTGTAGAGAAGCAAATGTTCTGCAGGGGACCTGATTAACATCACCAAGGGTCTGTTGAAGACTTGGTGGGGCTAGACGCTCCTCTCCATCGAGGGCACTTCCACTCTCCCTCGATAAACATTTCTCATTACATCACAACGTGACTTCCTCTGTGACATGGATGATAAAATATGGAGGACGTCTGAGTATAGCGCTGGAGGCTGGTAGAAGATGTAATATTTACAGAAGTCCCATGAGTACCTGGAAGCTTGCAACGCTGCTACAGTTTCAAAAGTAGAAGTCTGTATAGGTCCAACAACCACAGAAGTGATCAATTGTTAACACCCTGACTGCCTTCTTTTCTGCATTTGGGGCTAGAGGGTACCAGTACAGTACCCATAGAAAGTCTAAACCCCCTTGAACGTATTAGAGTTTCATTTTAACTACTGTGTTTTTTCCCCACTTATCTATGTACCCCAATCCTCACTTTTAAAGGGATTTATTGGAAATTGTGAAATGAAGACGATATAAATACGATAATGAAATGTCATTATTGGATAAATCCTTAAAATTATTATTGGAAGCACCAAGCTGAGACTCTGGCATAACTCTGAATCTTAGCATCTACGTTTGGCAATATTTTAATTGAGGAACCTCAGAAAATCTTCGGAGACATGTAGATCGATACAAATATGTATTTTTAAAAACATATGTATTGTTCCTATGTATTATTCAGATATGCTTTATTGAATTTAACAATTTTAATTATTTGAACAATATTTTTATTTGAATTTCTTTATTTTGGGTTGAAAAGGAAAAAGTAAATAGAAACGGGACTGTAAATATCCCTAGCAATTAAAAAAATATGTAATATAAATTAGGGTATATATAAAATATATATTTCTGTTTTTGTGTGTAAATTAACTAAAAATTTACTTTAAAACAAGACTTACAGGAAAAGGTTTGTTTGGGGAAAACATTCTGGGGATGAAAGAAAGAGTTACTATGGTACTGTGTCAAATTGTTGCAATGATATCACACGGAAATAAAGGCCTTCAAAGACATTACTATGGGATATTATGGACCCAGGTTTGGCCAAACTCCCAGACATGGAGGTTTGGGTGTTGATTAGTTGGTTGACTGGTGTGTCACCGCACTCATCCAATTGCTGAATAAAACATTTAGTTTGGTTTTTTTCTATTGCGCAGATTTCCCCCAAAATTTGAAAATAAACCTTTGGCGATAAAGTCCCTCAAGCAAAGCCAATACCCCTCTCTCCTCATCAAAGGGCTATGTGTATTCTTTGAAATAAGGCTCTATTAGCATAGTCCCCTATTCGGTGTGTCGAAGTAGCGGATCTGTTCCAGTGACAATGTTGTCTGAGGGAACCGTGTTTGTCCCACAGGAATCTCCAGGTTGTCTCTTCTTTTTCTCTCTTCTTCTCTCATCACCGACTTGGTTGCTTTCTTCCTCTTCCTCCTCCAAGGATTTGGTGATGAAGGGAGATGAAGGCACACGGTTTTAACTTTGAAACTGAAGAGGAAGAAAGAGAAAAAAAATAGGACTGTGCAGATAATCATAAACATCCCTGAGAATAAAAGCACAGCAATGCAGATCTAGTTTGTATTACAATAGGAATTCCATGACTGACACCATATCAGTGCTGTCGCTAAGAGCCGGGCGGTTAGTCCCTTGACATCACTATATTTAAATGGATCGCCCTTTGATAGATGAAAATTGATACGGGTTGACTTTTGATTTAAAACACAAGACAGAACGCCTGTCAGATAACAGGCAATAGACAACAACAACAACAACAACAGCGGCGACGGCGGCTAACCACATCCGACGCGTTGGGCAAGCCGGAGCAACCACTCCAAGCCCTTGAAATATTTCAAATAGCATTTGAACCCACAGGAGTGCTCCTCTGCTCCCTGATCCCAGCATGGAGTTAAAGGTCCTGGAGCCCGCGGGCCAGACCCAGCGGGTCCCGGTGACCCACAGGAGAGGGAGTCAGTGTGCCAGGAGCAGCAAGGGCACGAACACATCCAGCAGGCGTGGGCGCCATTCATCACGGCTGACAACCGGGGCCTCTCAGCGCCGTTTGGGTTTATTACCGGCACATTTCTGCCAGCATAATGATGTTTTCCTGAGCACTTCCCGGTTCTCCCGAGACCGACCTCGATGAGAGACTGCGACG
This sequence comes from Novumbra hubbsi, assembly GCA_016801125.1. NCBI lineage: Eukaryota > Metazoa > Chordata > Actinopteri > Esociformes > Umbridae > Novumbra > Novumbra hubbsi. The sequence continues at coordinate 62,813 of JACXGK010000908.1, forward strand.
GCAACATCAAGGTGACAGGGTAGGGTTTGGCTCCGTTTTTCTGTTGTTTTTTTAGCCGCCATTTTGTATTAAGTTTCGGCCCCAGTTTCGTATGACTTCTAAGTGTTTGTGAAATAAGGGAGTGGGAAGATTTATAGAGGCCGAAGAACGGTTGATTATGGATGAAGGGCGTTAATGTCACCTCTCCTGCTACACATTGCTGACGCTCAATAGCTCTATGTAACATAGAAGATGTAATGTATGTTCAGAGGAACACTGCATCATGTCAACGGTGAGACACCCACATCAAGAATGTCAAGAATGACACATAATCATGTTACTGTAACTGAGTAGCATTGTTTTCTGAGTAGCAATACATTTTTCAAATTGACACATTTTTGTTTTACTTGTATCTTTTTAATATTAAAGTGTTGTCCTTAACCCCAATGTATTGCTGCTGCAATCCTTCAGCCAAAGTTTAAAGCTCAACACTTCTAGCAGTGACCATGCAGCTGTCATACACGTTGGTAAGAAACAGTTCACCATTACCCTTTTTCAGTGACACTAAACTGATTCATGGTCACAGTCAGAGATATTGGACACTCGTCACCCCCATCAACTTTCTACCTGCCTTTTATAAATAACACACAGTAGGTAAAGCAAGACAAGGACGTATATCCACATGAGACATCTTTGGGTCTTGGAACATCTCACTACAGAGTTTCTGAAAAAAAGCAGTGTGGAAGGTATGTGTTTGTCAGTGATGAGAAGATCCAAGTGGCTGGAGCTGGATTCATTGATGAACGGTGAAAATGAAACAGAATGCACACCCCATCTACCCAAAGCCTTCACCCAATGGCAGACAGCGAGGCAAGGGAATACTGGAGGATTTCATCCGCTAAATCTTCCAATCACTGAAGCAAGAAAGCCACCAGGATATACAGGATGTTTGAATGGTACCTTGCCTGTGATCAGACAATAAGGAGATGCCTCATCAATAAGGAGATGCCTCATTCCTTACCATACTTTAAAAAGCTGCTTATAGCAACTGAACAAAGGTTTGCCTGCCTCTGCCACGTGAGCGTCGTTTTACTTGTGTTTAACTGCTCTCTAAAGCACAGCGAGCAATTTAAGTTTGACATTGGAACTGGAAGTTCAGAGAAAGGCAAAGACTTTTAAACAGGGAGTGTTTCGGTGGAACGTGGGGATGGGTGGGGGGGGGGTTGTGGTGAAGTGACTGTGGGAAAACTGTAGTTTTAAACTGTTAGGTACTTATGCTCTGGGTCTCTCATGGCCTTAAAAAGTAGTAGCAAAACACAAGCATACTTTAAATGCTTTTTTGATGATGGTGTCTCTTACACAATAGAAAATGTAGAAAAACAAATGTTTTATTGCCTTTCATTGCTTTTTTTCCCTCAATGCTTTTACAGACCATAAATATATTGGATTTTGTTCCATTTTCAAATGTATTTAAATTTCAGTTCAGCTAAATTAGTAAACTGTCGGGGTGAATGTTTGTATATTCAAAGTTACTGCAATTTTGTTCAATCAAACAAGACAGTGGTCACATTTTTTACACCGATAGTTTAACTTCTACTTGAGTATAATGTAATTGAACTAATAGCACGTGATACTCAGTACTCCTCCCAATCAATGCTTTTCCCAAAACTCTAGACCTGTGTCTGTGCCTCACGGAAGTATGATCATTAGGTTCGAGAGCCTTCTTCACTTTCATTATCATCAGCGTTATCAGGACGCTTATAGGGTTATGATGATAACGGGGAGGGTGGCTACATCTGATTGATTTGTGCCAGCGGCTAGTATCACCGTTCTCCACATTAAATATACTCCTTTTGCTTAATGCAATTCACTCTCTGCCTCTAGGACCCATTAGAAATGCTAAAATCAATATTTCATATGAACCAGATCAATGTCTCTGCCTGATCACTGCACATGGCTCCAGTCAGCACAGCGGTGCTGTGAATGTGTTTTTATTAGGCCAATCATCGGCTGTTTCAGTTGCCCACCGCCCAAGCGAATGATCAGAGGCCCGACACGGGGGAGGGGGGGTGGGGGCTGGTCCACTGGTCTCCTCCGTTGTCTCGGGTGCACATGTACTGCTGGAGCGTGGGTCAGAATGCAGCCCACTGCTCTTTGAGCAACTCCTTTCCCCACTGTCTCTCGATTCAATAACACCATGAGCAAGCCTTAAGATGTATCTGGAAATAACACATGCCGTATTTTCTGGATGTACTTTTCCACCGCATTGTGTCGGGGGGTGTTCCAGTAGGCCAACTGTGTCAGAGGGTTTTCATTGGCCAGCTGCGTCAGGGGGTTTTCATTGGCCCGCTGTGTCAGGGGGTTTTCATTGGCCAACTGTGTGAATGGAGGCCAGGTGCTCGGAGAGATAGCTCCTTTGTTCCATCTCTGCAGGGGGTGACCAGCGGGACGCAAGCCCCACCGACCTACCCCCAAATGGGAGCAGCAGGCACAACAGTCACATGGTCCCCCCACGCGAAATGTCTTTCCTTCCCGGAAAAGGCCTCCGTCCACAAAAATAAAGCATTAGCTTAAGGACACAATAACGATGGAGCCACCCTGAAACGGGCCGTGTATCCTTCCTGCCCAAAGGACTTGCTGCACGCCTGAGAAAAACGTCTGTTGTGATTTGATGGGTTATATGTGATTGGTGGGTTGAGTTTTATTTGACCGTTGTTCCCCTTTTAGGTCGAAATAGAATTTGTCCTTAAATTGCGACCCAGTCATTTAATATAAGGCACAGCTGACCCGGACCCAAAGCAGGTTAGTTCTAGAGGATATGTTGTACTGACCCGGCTGTAAAATAAGCCACATTTGTGTGACCTTTTATTCCAGATCTCAGTGTTGACTCAAGTTACCTCACTAACTCTTGTCCCCCCTTCCGTTAAACACTGTAAATTACAACAATTTGCTTCTTCATTCCCTCCTGAATAGGAAGAAAAGATTAAATGGGGTCGCCTCAATCTAATGACAGAAATAATGAAATAATGTTGAAAGAAATTGGATAGCACACAGGAAGTTGAAGTGAATCGTAAATAGCTTGTCTAAGCACAGGATTGCATCGCAGTGAGGACAAGCTCTTGTTTATTTGTCGTTACACATTAACAACAACATTGTTGGGAATGAAATGCTTGGTTTCCAAAAACGTCTTCAACAATGCTAGCCTACGTAATACAATGTAATAAAAACAACTAAACAACCACCAATGTCCTTATCTTTAAGGGTCCCCCAGCCTCCCACCACTTTGGGATTTGGTGACATGTTATTTAGCAGGACCTAGGTGGGGCTGTAGCCCTCGTCCCTGCATGTGGTCAAGGACCGCTGGGTCGCTGGTGAAATGATTTACTTTTTTTAGGACAAGGTCATATTTATTATTTATCTTGAATCTAGGAAACATGGCAGAACCCTAGGTGCTGGCCGTGCGTTGGCTGTGCGCTGGCTGTGCGCTGCTGTGCGCTGGTTGAGTGCTGGCTGTGCGCTGCTGTGCGCTGGTTGAGTGCTGGTTGAGCGCTGGCTGTGCGCTGGCTGTGCGCTGGCTGTGCGCTGGTTGAGCGCTGGTTCTGCGCTGGCTGTGCGCTGGCTGTGCGCTGGTTGAGCGATGGCTGTGCGCTGGCTGTGCGCTGGTTGAGCGATGGCTGTGCGCTGGCTGTGCGCTGGCTGTGCGCTGGTTGAGCGATGGCTGTGCGCTGGCTGTGCGCTGGCTATGCGCTGGCTGTGTTGGAGCCCTGATTTTTTCTTTTATATTTATTATTTTACTTGAATTTAGGAAACATGGCAGAACCCTGGGTGTTGGCTGTGCGCTGGCTGTGGGCTGGCTGTGCACTGTTGTACGCTGGTTGAGTGCTGGCTGTGCACTGTTGTGCGCTGGCTGTGCGCTGGCTGTGCGCTGGCTGTGCGCTGGCTGTGCGCTGGCTGTGCGCTGTGTTGGAGCCCTGATTTTTTCTTTCTTACTTTTGTTCACTCGTCCTTGCCTTCTTCCATCCCTCCTCCTTTTCTTCAGTTCTCAGTTAGTTGGGTATATCCCTAACCCTAACCCTAACCCTAACCTAACCCTTGTTCCATCCCTTTTCCTTTTTTAAATGTCTCTGTTACTTTGGTATTTCCCTAACCCTAACCCTGACATGACCCTAACCTAACCCTAACCCACAGGCTAACTCCACTATGCTAGATCTCCCTTCAGTATCTGGGGTGATTTAAAGATAGATATGCATGGCGACACATCGTGGCTGCGAGTTGATGGCTCAGCCGTTCCTTAGAAGCGATTGAATGGCAGAAAGCAAGGACCTCCATTCAAACAAATCACTCCAATTCAAGTGGTATTTAAGGACCTGATTGTAAAAAAAAGGTGTGAGCCGCTATTAACTTTTCCTTGGTTCATAACACAGTGAAACATGGTGATTCAGACCTAGACTGGTTCAGCTCAGTTACTGATATCAGGTACTGATGTAGACTGTCGCTCTCTGTTAGCCCCGATGCCCAGCGTTTCAATTGCTTGCAGTAGGAAGGGCTACTCCAACAGCATTGACTTCCTCACATTACTTTTAGATGTTAATGGACCTGTTTGGGGTGTGGGAATTGAGTCCGGTTGAGTCTGGCAACTCAACTCAATCTGGCAACTCCACATTTGGAATTCACTTCTAATAAGATATTTCAAAATGAAGCAGATGGGACCAAATGATCCAGACATCAAAAAAGCTACAGCATCAAAGGACTGAAAACAGAAGGAAGCAACAAAATCCTCGTAACTTCTCGCGGACCTGGTATGGCTGTGTGGTTGTTCAATCCAGGGTACTGTTTCATTCCGATCATCAGCTAGCAGGCATGGGGACTTGTTGTAGACAACAAAAAGGCCTGAAACGTCTACCAGTCACCGCTTTCCAAATATCTCTGATAGAATTAAGCAACACAGCTAGGCAAAGGCTACCATGCTAGCATTCTTCAACACAACCTGAAAGTTAATAGGAATGGGCACATCTTATTGAAGCTAATGGACTGTGCCAAATTCTATTTAGCTGGCACTTAGTGGACTTGGCTAAATTGTAGGATCAAAAAACCCACGAGTGGTTAGGGGATTTGTTGATTTTGTGCCTTTGTATAATGAAATACCTGTCCAAAATTAGACTCGGCCGATCTCTAGCCACAGAGTAAGGTATCAAATTACAGTAACATTCATTAGTAATCCTTGATAAATGATTTCTGAAACATCTCTGAAATCTTGCAGAATTTGAAATGAACTTTGCTTCTGTTCGGCTGCTCGTTAAAGTATGCCTGGCCATCGCTTAAATCTATGTTTGCATTTTACATTTTTCGCCATTTAACAGATGCACAAACATGGAAGGGACATTCCTTTCAAAGTAAGAGCTTAAGTGATTCATCGCGCTGGTCATTGTGAGGTTTCATGACATCTATAGAATTGTTGTAATAGCAAGTGTGAAAGATCTGGCTGGCAAAAAAGATGTGAACCCGATGGCTGTATTGATCCAGGCCAAGATACAATCTGAATTTGTAATCATAGATTCACTGGTGTGTAATATTCTGGTGTGTTGCGGCTGACCAATCAGTGAAAAGCTTTGTCAGCGACAACTATCACAAAGCCTCTCCCACCAACTGAACTTAGAAACTCATTACAGAAAGTGTATATTTATCTACCTAGTTGAGGTGTTGATTGCATCACATTCCAATGTTCCAACTTGTATATATTGCAGGAACCAGCTTATGTATGTAAACTTTTACGCATTTCCTCCTTTAACACACACATCAGACACACACACAGAGATACACAATCATAGGCAGTTGCAGTGTGACCTAAAGCCCTGAGCCTCCCTGGTGCATTGCCATGGTTACATGGAGACCGACCCGGTGGTAACTAAGTTCTCATTACTGGTGTCATGGTTGATTTCCCTTAGAGACTGACCGAAAGAATATCTGGCTGCAACAATTTATCATTTCAGCTGACCACCGAAGTACAAGCTGCATTTTGGAAAAGTTATGCTCTACTTAGGGATGCAATTTGTAACAAGAAAACGGTTCACGTCTTGATTCAGCATAAACCGTATTAGAATAGAAAAATGTGACACATTGAAAGCAGTTGAAAAAGGGAATAGTGATGGGTGACATTCAAATTCACAGTGTCTGCTTTGGTGTTAAACGGAACAGCATCTAGAACAAATATCTAGATCTAGGAAGGATGCACCTGACCCTGAGTACTGATGAGAGGTTGACATCTGGGATCAACGGGTCACAGTAGAAGCCACAGCTTCTCTTTTTCAAATAACAAATAAACAAACTCTGCTTGTCACACACACCCAGACACACACACACACACACCCAGACAAACACACATACACACACACAGGCCTTGCCTTCACCAGTCTTTGGCTGTCGGAGAGCTGTGATCGGCGCTATCTCCTGAGAACAAAAGTGATAACATGGCATCGAGAGATTTGGAATCTCAGACAAGAGGATGATAGACAGAAAGGATGAGACGCGTAGAGGATGAGAGACGAAGAGAGCTAATAATATAACATTTGAAACCTTTATTTTAAACTTGTGAGTGCAAGTTGGGTTGGCATTTTCATTCATTGTTTTTCCATTTTTCTTAGCCCCGTAATCATCAGTCTCCGATGTTAGGAGGAAGAATTGAATTGAAGAAAGAGATGACAGATGGAAAGAGGGAGTAAGTGCAACTTATTTGACCTTTTCTTCAAGTCATTTTTCACCATTTTCTTTAAAAGCCCCTTTCGGTGAGGCGAGGAGGCTGATGCATTGGGGTTCTCAACAGGACTGCAACGAGGGGGTTGGTTGTGACCCCATCGTCAGAAGATGAAAACCACAAATCTACCTCAATAAGGTATCACAGAAAGCCCATTCTCGTTTATGTCTTACGTCAAACACAATTCAAAGTTGTTGTTGCTTGGACTGACTGTTAAGCAATTCAATAGGAATAGGATATGTAATGAACAGACTGAGGTGTTGTGACTGTCCTTCACAAAAGCCACCGCTGAGACGGAAAGTGTAGTGCTTCATCCACAGGCAGTGTGGACAACGGAAGATGTGTCAACCCTCTTTTGCCAGACTGTGTGATACACAAAAGTACATTTCGCTATATTTGCACTATGTATAAAAACATAGAACTTCACTGGTCAAATCTATGTAGTAGAATCTATATAGTAGATTTTACTAAAACTGTTAAAAGCAGCAACAAAGGCTTATGTAGGTAATTGGTTAATAAGCGTTGAATTCATTCCTCAAAATTGTACAGAACATGCTAGGGTATGCCAGTACGGCAGGAGGTTTCTTACGTTACGTGGAAACATACCAGTCCTGATCAAACAACAATTCAGTCAGACTCTCTCCATTAGAAGCACCAACCAACCTACTGTACGACGCACGAGAACATCAACTTGCCAGAGTGATTAGCAACGATTTATGAGGGAAAAGTAAATAAACTCTCAAAACTGTTTCATCTGGCTGTCAAAAGTTGCTACTAACAAACCTGGTCGCAATACAAGAATGTGAGATCCGTCCGTCTGACCACGTCTCCCGTTTCATCTATGCCAATTAATTTGATTGACACGAGAGATATGCTTACTGTGGATTACATTAAAAGTCTACTATAAACGAGCTAGGTACCTGCTTCACCAATTTTAACAGAGCTATTGTATAAATCTCAATAGCAGGAAGTGGCAAAAATATATTTAATTTACAACCGGATACCAATTCATATTACTAGCAAGCAAACGATATTAATCATTTCTTGAACTGCATTTGTCTATTCTGCCAACAATGCCTAAATATAGCCGATTTTCAAAATCTCCTCTTTAGTTATCCTTATAACGTATCAGCACCAAGATAAGATACCTCCTACAAATGACTCCTGCTGATTCTAAAAATGGCAAATGAAACCGAATACAGGGTCCGTTAAACCTGCCTCATGCCCCGTGATGTCACATGGCATTCTTATCTACTTCAGTTGCTCGGTCAGTGGCGGGGGTGACAGGCTTGAACCAAATGTCACCAGATGGCACAGACAAGTGACAAGAGGAGATGACCGGGCCATCTAGGAGCTCAACTGGAAAACACTGGTCTGACTGCTCAGCTCTCTCACTCCACTGCCGTATAGCCCAACAGCTGCAGTATGACCTGATTACTGGATCTTTCTAGCCAATCAGCAGTAGGCAGTTTGCCTTCAGTAGCCAGCTGCTATTGGCTGTGATACTCCAGTCATCTCATGGCTTTTCCTGTCCTTTGACCTCCATCCCATCTTAATGCCCAGAATCCCACGAGCGTCTACTAAACGCTAGATGATCACAACATCCTGTCCTCATATAAGGCCGGTGAGGTGGGCAAGGAGCCTGGGTCCCTTCATTTGTCTTCTGCTGAATCATCCACCCTCAAATCAGGGAGCTAAAGCAGGGTGTTGGATCATCTACCCTCAAATCAGGGAGCTAAAGCAGGGTGTTGGATCATCTGTTCTCTAACCAGGGACCTACAGAAGGGTGTTGGATCATCTACTCTCCAACCACGGGCTAGAAGCAGTGGTGGTTAACTGTGTTGCTCAAAGACTAAACGAAATAGAAATTCCTCAGGGATTAGAACCAGCATCCCTTTTGATTACTAGGCAGACCAGCCACCCACCCCGGGACAGCTGAACTGGGGCACAAGGTGCTCGTTAGGTTCGAGATGTAGAGGCCTGGAGATCCCTGCACATCCCCGTGATAACCCAACCAGCCCCCCCCCCGCCTGCCTGCTGGGGCACATGCGTGTATGAACAACACACTGCATCTCCCCCCCAAAAAAGACATGAGTCACCCGTGTCAAGGGGGGAGACTACGTGCTGAAGGCTGAGATGTGGCATATTACATGACTCAAGCATCAGTTGGCCCTGGTGTGACACACACACACACACACAATAAAGAGCTTGGGACAGGGGAAAAAAACTCAAAATCATTAAAGTTGACTGTATAAAAACAGCTTCCTCGGGCCCATCAGAGAGAATAACACAATCAAACTGTCATTTCTTTTGAAAGCCTTCTGCCCTTTGTGCTCTTATTACCGTCAGAACACCTCTTCCTTTCTCACACTTCCCTCCCTAAGAGCAGTTGAGTATAATAATGACATCTCTCAGTTGAACGTGTTCTATTCATCATCCAGGGGCGGTTTTGTGAATGCAGACTGAGCCGATGACCACATTATGTTAAGCAACCCCCAATGAGAGGGGAGGGAAGACGGAAACATGCCTGAAACGGGAATTAATTTGAAGTGGATCGTTTGTTCTTGTGTTATTGGTCATTGCGTTACGTGTTCCCTGGGTTGCCATTGTTTATGTTTTCCATTTGTTAGCAATGTCTCTTTTAACTTTTAACCCATTTAGAATATCAGAGATGTAAATTGATTTGATTAGACCTTTTATTTCATAGTCTCTCACATTTTTTGGGGAATGTTTGAAATTCACCAAGCGTCATGCATACCAAAACATTAAGAGAATAGAAATACAATCAATTCAACAGACCCACTGCTGTCTCGCTAGTCGAGGTCAGTATGTCAAGCAGAAGGGACACTAGATCCAATAAGAACAGGAATATTTTCAAATCAACCATCTACCTTGAGAGCGACGTATCTTTTACCTTTTTAAGTGCCATGTCAGCCATTGGTGTGTATTACCGTTATCATAACCAGGGTGACAAATGGAGACCGGGGAGGATGTTTAGATGGAATTGTATGTTTGGTCTCCTTGTCCTCCTTCCAAAAACATACTGTCCTCCTCACAAGAACATACTGTCCTCCTCACAAGAACATACTGTCCTCCTCACAAGAACATACTGTCCTCCTCACAAGAACATACTGTCCTCCTCACAAGAACATACTGTCCTCCTCACAAGAACATACAGTACTCCTCACAAGAACATACTCATGTTTCGTGCTGACGTGTGTATGCGAGTGTGGGAATAATGAAAACAGATGTCCAGAGCTGCCACTGACAGACCATTGCATTTCACAGACCGGTTTGGCTTCCAAATGAATAGATGTGATATTCAATAGAACCAAGGCCAAACACACCAAGTCCAAGGTCTTTGTTGTACAGGAGAGTGGGATGTTGGGCCACAGGTTACTGGCGCCACCCGTTAGACAAAATCAATCAGGTTGCCAACAAAGATCCAAATGAAATATGAATCTTCAAAGTGTGAAATGACTTGATGTTTCGTAATGCGTGTGTCTAAAACAGTGTAGGTCATTTGAAAACTGTTTGATTTTAGTTTGTGTAAGTTGAGCCAATTGCCGTCCTGTTCTGCACTATGTGCACACGTTTTAAATGTGTAACGCAGATGAACTCAAGATGGTGGCTTTTCAATGTGACAGGGAAGACAGAAACCGGGGAATTGAGAAAAGGGAGACGGACCATTGATGCCCGGACGAGGAATGAAAAATAAGTTACTGAAGAGGAACATTGTTACAGGATGTACCTCCGGGAAAGAGAGGAAATGATCGAATAACAGAAACATACAGTAATCCGAGGACTGGTTGTTGAAAAAGAGCTCAATAAACACCTCAGGGTTCTAGCGGAACAATTTCATGGACCAAGTAAACATTTCAGGGTTCAGGTGGACCGTTTCCATGGGCCTAGTAACCTCAAATGCAGAGCATTTGCCGGCCGGGAAGGAGACTCCTGAAAGTATTCAAAAAACGCAATCAGAAGTGACCGCAGTGCTTTGTGACAGAGTGGATATTTGCAACGTTCAAGACACCGCCACACCCCACCCGATGAATGTGCCACCCAGCTCCGTCACACCGTTTGCAGGGTGGTTCTTGTACCACGTCCCTCCTTTTTTAGAGGAAACGCTACGTTTCCCTCGACATAGTGAAGCTGAAGGGCAAACATGTTGCTCAGCTCACCCACCCCCCTCGGCCATTTCCCGAGACGATGACAACCGACATGGACCTTGCCAGCACCTTATTAATCGATAGCTCTGAATTAACCCGTTTCCCATTAATCCCTGGGCTTTCTCCTGCATCTCAGATTGGGTGCAACCTATATAGCTGTGTTTGTACATTACGTGGTTGTGTATGCAAGTGTGTCTGTTCTTGCCCCTCTTCATACTTGCCTGTGTGTGTGTGCGTGTGATTAAAAATGAAACACACAAGCAAGGAGGTGGGTGGGTGGATGCCGCTGGATGGTATTCCACTGATTCTATTTAAGTAGAATAACTTATTCCAATTGCAGCATTGGCACATCATTTTCCTACATTACAGTTGCAATTAAATGTCTACGAGCGACTGTACATTTGGCAAACTGAAAGCAGTAATGGAGAAAAGGGCCCAATGCACTCTGCCTTGTCTTCTTTCAGCAGGAGATTTGTTTGGCGGGCGTCAAATAAACTCCAAGAATGGTCTTGGGTATTGTATGAAAACCTAAAAACTACATTCAACGTCACCAGAATCCTTTTACATGTCAGAGTGAATTTTGTAAGTTATGATGTGTTATGGGTTGCAAATTAAAGGCCACTTGATAATGTTGAGAAGGAAATGACTTTGACGTCTTGAGTCAGATATTGGGTAAAAGGCTATTCTGTTGTATAGACTTCAGATGGAGGGATATAGAATTTAATTTTACTCATCACAAACGTGCCCCTTTTGATTTTAAATTGTCTGCTGATTGATGTTCAGAATCTATCTGGTGTAAGAGAATGTCCTCTTTTCCTTTGTTGATAGTGTAAATATTACATGCCCCAGTGTCTTCCGACACTGCAAGCCAATCATGCGTTGTTCAACGGATGAATTCATGGTAGCCAGGACACAAGACACGGAGACCCTTGCAAAAGCATCGATTTATAAGAACCATCGGAGAGGAAATGTATACGCAAAGTGTGTGGGTGGGGGGGGCTACGTGCTGTTTAGATGTTTTCTAAATGATTCCCCCAATATCATAAAAATACCACTCAAATCATAGCAGACAGGAGACATTTTAACCCAATAGCCATTGTATAATTTAAAAAATTCAAAGCGCTTTAACACAATGAAGAAAAAAAATCCCTGTTTGAGTAATAGTATAGTCTCGTTCACATAGTATAGTCTCGTTCACACCCAGACTAAGGTACCTTCTTAAAATGATCACTCACAAGGGTTATAAAACCTCAAATCTAAACGCTTAACTGTCCTAGTAAATCCGCAGGGATATTTCTTGCCATTTAAGAGTGGGCTATAATTGTGCTATAATTGTGTTTTACTAAACCATCTCTCCGCACGTATTGACTTCTCCCTTTTTCAATAATTCCTATTTGGCCAGACAAACATACAGCAAACATTTCCACCCTTGTGACCTGTGATAATATTTCCATCAGCCCCACCATTTTGTTTCAGAAAGGCAACAGCTTTGACTCGACCAACCAAATGCGTCGATGCTAAGGGCAGAAACGCTGTGCCTTCCAGCTGCATCCGGCACATCGTCGCCTTGCTGACTGAGAGAGTGGCCCTGTGACATTGTACGTCCAGTGATATTCTGCCCTCTGCGAGGGAAAGAGCAATGCACAACAAAAGACAATATAACAGTCAAAGAAGATTCCGGTACACTGGCAAATTTCCCAAACTCGCCTTTGTCCTGCCTTTGCTTCGGACCTTGCTGAATTTAATTCTCAGTGCATTCAATTGCATTCCCAAGTCAAACCTCCTCCCTCGTATCACCCTAAGGAGGCAAGTGGAATCAATGTTTCACGTACGTTCTGCCAATGTTCCAGCAATGCTCCATGGTATTACGGCGCCACCGCTGGGCTCTTGTGGTGTGATAACTCGCTATAATGTCAACCGAAGCCACGCAGTTTCTGAGACTCGGCGGCATTCACAATGGCAGGTCACATTGTGGCGATGATACACCTAGATAAGAGCAAATGTACCCAGAGTCCCCCAGTCTCTGCAGTATCTGTAGCCGGCGTCTGTGGGCTGAAGCTCAACATATGTGACCCTATCTGCGGATACGCTGCATCTGGCTTCCCACAGGGTGTTAGATTAAGTCGGGATTAATTTGTACTCTCAGCAAGCTGAATACACATATTACACTCTCAGATAGCAGGTGTCAACCTAACCGTAGTAGCCTGTTTTTTCACAAAACGGCAAATAAAGTCAGTGAACATTGAAGACACTGGCCCGTACGTAAATTAAATTCTGCACAGAAAGGCCTCTTGTTGTAATAATAATTAATGCGTAGACTCAACTAAGGCACTAATTTACTTAAGATTACATAAATATTGAGTTTCCCATTAATATTAAATCATGCAAAATGGACCTGTTTCCAGTGATTATCATGAAGTCGATGGAAACCTCAACCCCATGTTATTAAAAGACTTGATATAAAAAGACTTTAACAAAGACGGGATGTAAAAGAGGACCCCTGCCCATGAGGTAGTCTAATTGCTTAATTATATCTTCTATTAGAAATGATGAGCAGTGACTTACACAATGTCACTATCATGTCTCTGTAAAATGTTAGCTTTCTTCTCCAAGACTTGAGCGAGCGGGGTAAAAAAAAACACGGAATGTCTTGGAAGGAAAGTTTCTGACTGTGGCAGTCTTACAGTATGTTAAGTACCTCACTTAACCTTGCCTCTAGCAGTCACTATATCACTAAACCTAACTTTGCCTTATTCCTAACCCATCAAGCAAGGGATTTCTAAGGAAAATGTTCTATTAATTAAATCAACACAATGGATATTAAACAAATCCGGACCAGAAGTAGATACAAATGGTGCTTTCCAACGCCTCTACTTCCTATTTTATCAGGAGACTAATCAACCACAAGCTTATATTATATTATATCTTATCAACCAAAAGCTTATATTATATTATATCTTATCAACCAAAAGCTTATATTATATTATATATTATCAACCAAAAGCTTATATTATATTATATATTATCAACCAAAAGCTTAGATTATCTGGCCAATGAATTAATTGAAATCACAACAGAACCTAATTGAATTCCCATTAGAGCATTTAACATTTTAAGTAATGATTTGTACCACATTTATTGTTGAATAATCTAGCCGGATCATTGAACGTCCAGCCCAAATTTCAGAAGCATTGCTTACATACACTAGGGTTCTAAGAGCCAGTTGGGAGGCCTTTGTCGGCTCACTTCATCTTGCAGTAGTTGTCTGGTGGCCTAGCCGTGATAGCCTCACTGGGACTTTGAGTCAGTAGTTGGCTGGTTGCCTAGGCGTGATAGCCTCACTGGGACTTTGAGTCAGTAGTTGGCTGGTGGCCTAGCCGTGATAGCCTCACTGGGACTTTGAGTCAGTAGTTGGCTGGTGGCCTAGCCGTGATAGCCTCACTGGGACTTTGAGTCAGTAGTTGGCTGGTGGCCTAGCCGTGATAGCCTCACTGGGACTTTGAGTCAGTAGTTGGCTGGTGGCCTAGCCATGATAGCCATACTGGGACTTTGTATGCAAACTGGTAAATATCGTCCCATTTACCTAAAGGTTGTTGTTACCTACGACTTGTTACTGAAGGACTGTTGGGCCTGCATTTCCTGACTTGCCATTACTCTCCCCCTCCTTACAGCCAGACTGGTAACCAGGCAACGTAAAGACTTAGTTGGCTGGGAAACCAGCTCTGAGAGCTCAAGATGGCAATATCTTAACTATAACTTTTTTATCAGAACTACCCCTCCTTTTTTCCCTCCCGCATCTTTCCTTTCAGATCCTACGTTTCTCCATTTTTCTCTTTTCTCCTCACAGTGGCTAATACGTAATTGATTTTCTGCACATTAATTTGATCCATTTTGCGTTGGCAGCGGGGTTAATTTCATACGCTCATCCAGACTGTTTCACAAGGGCCATATGTTCCTGGCAGAAGCCTACAGAAATAATATCACAGTACAATGAGCCTATGACTCTTTTCTCTTTACTTGCTGGCTGTTTGTGTTGTAATGTTCGAAAGTAAACCTTAAATTAACATGATTTATTTCATACTGCAATATCTTATAGACATTTTACAATTGAAAAAATATATGAATCTAATAATCTTTCAAACATGTTACCAGGACTTTTTTTGCCAGTGCCGGCTCCAACATCTCAAGGCAGAACACAGAACTGAGACTGTACGTCCCGGGCTACAGTCCACTTTGGTTTATGGGGTCAGCATTGGTTCCAGAGCCAGAACTAAATTAGTTCCAAACCATAAAATTCCGTACACATTGACAGAGGAAATGAAATGCTTCCTCTCTCCATCTCTCCGTCCAATCAGCTTGGATATAGCAGTCCTTGGTTCTGGCATTTTATTGGTCCACACCACCGATCTTCAGGATAATCAATTGGGGTAAAAGAAAAAAAGAAAAGAAATACAGTGACCTTGTCAGACACAGGGATGGAGCAAGGGAGGTGCTGATGATTGTACCCCCAAAGAGCCAAAGGTTAACTGAGGAGAATAACCCTTCCTGCCTGGCTCCGTTGAGACAGGGGGAGGACGGGATAATCCATGGGCGTCCAGGTAGCTTTCCACAACCATACCAAGGAAGATGGTAATCTCACTGTGGTCTATAAAATATCACTGCTGTGTTATCCAGGGAAAATAAGACACTGATGCAAGGTGCAGTGTGCCTGTGTGTTTGTGTGTGTGTGTGAGATCCTGCTTTTACAATCCATTACAGGGGTAGAAACACCCACAAAAATAATGAAACCTGACAATTCATTCCCCACATGTTTAAGTCGGTCCACTCAATTGAATGGGTTTATTCCAGTTTAGGGGTTGGGTCTGGGATGAAACGAATATTTTTGGCATGAAGGTTAAGTAATTAAGATTAGGGTTAGGGTTAAGGGTTAGCGTTGCTATTAGAGATTTAGGAGCGAGGGTAAATGGGCGGCAATTGTCTGGTCCTTTCCGTGGGCTAAGCATTCACAAGGTCACTGAACCATGAATTGACCACAATGAACATTAAACCTGTTGTAAAATGACATGGGCCAATGACCTGTTTTTGACTTCACAGATAGAATTCTGCATCTGCTTATTTACCGAAGTAAACGTCTGTTTCCAGGGTGCGGTGTGCACCTAGACTGGATCATGGGTGTCCCTGCAGAATCATGGAAGGAAAATTAAACCCGGATCGATCTGTGTGACTGATGAGTGCCGGAGGGCATACATGATAGAGGTGGACATCACACATGGATTCATGCATGCAGACCGTACAAACAAAAATGAAAAGGAATTCAAAGATCTTTGGTGTGTATCACAAGATCCCTTTGATCCAAATAGGATGTGCATCTCCTCACACTCTCCCTACTGCAGCCGCAAACTGCACAGAACTTTGTACATCCGAACGGGTCAGCGCCTTAACAAAGACTAAGACAAATGAAGCTGACTTTAAACAGCTTTCAAGCCAATCGTGCTTTGCATTTTTGCTGACTTTTTATTCTCATGGCATGAGCACAGACCAAAGCTCTATAGCTTGTTCATCTCTTATAAAGATAACCTACATTCTGGATCCCAAATTATTGCACACTATTTTCCCTTTGTAGTGCACTAATTTTAACCACAGCCCACTGCGTTTAGTGCACTTCGTAAGACGTAAGTAGAATGCGATTCAGTGCTGGATCTGCCACATGAAGAGAAGGGTCATTTAACTACATTTTCTGATATTATATTTAATTTCTAAGCTGTTAAGCAGTGAAGTGGACATTATTCATGTGATTAAGAACTATTGTTGTTAAGAACACTGAAAAAAACAATGTCGTTTGGGAAAGAAACAGATAAATTAGAAAGATTATAACTCCAACATCTGCCTCCAAGTCAGATTATCACACACGAATATGAGACAGCTGTTCCAGGAGGCTCCCTATTCCCTACTAGAATATCCCTACATGGTGCCCTACTGACATGAGCCCCAAGGAATCTGGATGGAGGTAGTGCTCTAAAGAGGGAATAGGGTCTCATTTGGCCAAATGTACTGCAGTTTCTTCCTCTTTTGAAATCAGATGTTTAAATTTTTAAGCACACGCTCCCAAGGTTTTCAACAGGCATTCATCACTACCATCCTGCCTTTAAAAATACCCAAGAAGCCTGGGTGTTGGCCACACTTCACGGTGTATATGCTGAGATGTGGATTTTCAGAGTGAGGATCACACATCTATTATTTGTTTTTTTGCTTCATTGAAATGTAAAATATGCATAGTCAATATTACACTTTAAGTCTGAGGTAAAAAACAAACTCTGAGGCTGATGTACGGCAATGCGGAAAGCTTGTTGTCTTCAGCTTTACGCCTGTTTGTGTCTCAATTAAATGCA